>NC_051169.1:55738732-55951232 GCF_013339725.1 Rhipicephalus microplus | reverse complement strand
ATTACGCTAGCCACCGCCCGATCTAAAGGGTACAGCCATATCCATCCGTCCATCCGTCCATCCGTCCGTCCGTCCATCCATCCATCCATCCATCCATCCATCCGTCCGTCCATCCATCCGTCCGTCCGTCCGTCCGTCCGTCCAAAAGATGCAAGATGTTATAAACGAGACGGCGGTACGTGTAGTTGATTATGAAAGATGCGAGGTGTTATAAAATAGGAATGATGCCACATATGGCGCGTGTCATCGTTCGATATAGTGCGGCGACATACGCTAGGGGGAGCGTTGCAATAAAATCGAGTGGGCAAAATGTACGGAGGATTCATGGTTTACCAGGTTTATCTCCGGAGCTTCGCCCACTCATCATCATTCACTTCGTGGATATGGCGGCATTTTTTTTTCCAGAAAAGTAGGCAACTCACTTGGCGTTGAGACTATTGATTCGAGGTTTGTTGGTGGTTGGATCACTTTTTAGGTGCGAAGCTCCTTAAAGTGGCACCCGTCCGTCTCTCGTAGTAGTGCGTAACATGTCTTACCCTTTGACCAGCAAAGTGATGCCAGTGGGAGATTTTTTCTGTGCATTGTTAAACAATAAAAAACTCGCAGCGTGCACGTTTGCTAAAAGCCAAATTATGTTACCTCTCATTCCCCATTAGCAGCCATTGGCATGTACATTGTGCACTATCTGACAAGAAAGGGTTGCTACGTTATGCTCGCTGGGCGTAACCTCCTTGATTTTAGAAAGGTTTAGCGAGCGTTGGGGCGCAGTGCCATGAATACAGGCAACTAGTATATACCATGAACTCGAGGTGGTTAAAGGTGGGAAGTAGACACGAAGCGCAGGCCCTAAGAAAGTGTGCGTGTGCCACCTCTCGTTTAGTCCTTGCAATGTCCGCTGGATGGCAGTGCTTCTATATGCGGAATATATGATGAAAAGATGCGAGACGATGGTACTTCGAGTGTTGAATAGATGGACGAACGGACACGCTGACAGATGCATGGATGGACGCATGAACGAACGCAGAGGCGGATGCATAGACGAACGCCGGGACGGACGCATGGACGAACGCAGTGATGGACGCATCTATGAACGTTCGGATGCACGAACAGACGCACGCACGTACGGGCGGATGGACGCACAGATGGTCACACAGGCGGACGCATGGACAGACGGAAGCAAGAATGAATGGACGGACGGATGCTTCGCCCCACTCTCCATCATTCACCCCGTGGATATGCGGCCATTTTTTTTTTTTTGCTTTAAGGAAGTTTAAATGAGACTTCCTGTGTCCAGGCTCTGAAAAGAACTCGGAACGTTGGCTATCACAGTTATCCTTCGCAACGGCAACTGTTCGCTTAAAAATTGCAGCCGCGTACTTATAATCGCTCTAGTTTCTAGGCCTTTGATTATGTAGCAGTTTTTGCAACGCCGTTTTTCTTAACCTATAATGATGCGAACAATCAGAGTTCCACCAAATATGTACAGGACGTTTTTTTTTTTTAGAGACCTGATGTGAATTTAGCTTTATTTAAAAATTGTTTTATAACATCTTTGAAGTTGATAACATTTCGCTCTTTATTTTCTTTGGTTCGTTTTGACAAAGCCACACGTGATGTCTGTTCAAATGTATCGAAATTGATGTGAGAAGTGGGCTGCCTGATTACTGAAGTCATGGGATATACAAGCTCAAACAATATAGGGAAATGGTCGCTATTCATACCCGAGTTCAAAGTAGACCATGTAGAACTACAGAGGCTAGGACTACAGAAAGTCAAATCAATCGCAGAATGAGACTGATTGCATACAAACGTGGGGGCTCGCTGGTTAATGCATGTTAAATCCACAAAATCCCACAAGTGCTTTCCGCTCATATCAGTTCTGAATCCCCACGAAGTGTGATGAGAATTGAAGTCTCCTACCATTGTTATGTCTTTTCTGCAAGACGAAATCACGGTATCTAAAACACTAAAATTTCGAACACCTGGCGGAAAATGATCGTTTACTAACGATAAGGGAAGATGTCCCGGAAGATATTTAATGTTAAAATTTCACTTTCTAAATTTATTATTTGACCTGTAACTTTTACCCGATGTACAATTTTTGTAGAGATAAACACTGCTAAACAACCTCCTCGAGAGGAGTGGTCTAAGCGAAATGTTCAGTAGTTTTAAAGATGAAAGATTTTTTCTTTAGAAAGCCAAGTTTCTTGCAACACTATACCATCTGGGGAATGCTGATTACAAAGGCAAAATAAATCAGTAGTTGCGGAAAAAATTGACCTGCGATTCCACTGCAAGATTCTTTATCATCCTATTTTGAGGACATACCGGCAGCATTCACTGCCTTCTGCAATAAGCTATCTTTCGAAAAATTCTTTTTTGATGCAATTTTTTCGGATATTATTTTTTTCTTTTCCCTATAGGACTCACTGGAGATCCATGTTTTCGTGGCGACACCCGCCGCCCCCACTTTTCTAATTTAGTCGGATGGCATTTGTAGGTTCTGCGAACCTAAATCAGAGCTTCACCTCTTTAGCTGAAAAAAGCATAGAGGCTGCATGTGGATGATTAACACTCATGAGGACTTGAGCGATTTGTGCACTTACAATTTGAGCAAATGACTCCGTCAGCGTCACAAAAATTCTCTCCAGTAGCATTGTCATTGTTTTCTCAATGGTCGAGGCTGTCACGTCTGAGAGTGACGAGTCCATGACATGGTTATTACGGATCGCAGCAACAGCGTACCCTCGAGAGCGCTCTGTGATGGTAATTCGAGCTTCACGTCTTGAACAACGTCTTGATGAATTATTTCCATAATTTGAATCTCCTGAGCTCTCTCAGGGCATGTGCCATCATCAGATGGATGAGGGCCACCGCAGAGACAGCAAGACTTTTACTGAGCTGTACATTGTTTAGAGTTGTGTTCTCTTGCACACATTTGACACTGCTCTACTGATCGGCAATCCTTTATGCTATGCCCAAAACGCCAGCATTTATGGCACTGCAGTGGACGAGAAGGCAGCGCCTCGACCCGATTTATTAGTGGCCACGCTTTGATCTCTTTTGGTCTAGTAGTTACAGCAAAGGTCACTATTGCCGACTCTGTCGGTATCTTATTTCTGTCTGCGCTACGTGAACAGCAAAAGACTGCCACCGCGCCTGCTGCAGAAAGCATCTCTAGAATTTCGGGTGGAGACAGGAGTCCACCACACGAACTAAACCTTTCACACAGGCCAAGTGAGGAGGAACAAAAGGGCTCACTGGGAGAGAGGCAAATGATGTGCATTTTAGCAGATCTGATACGCAGGCCCGATCTGGGGAACAACACAGAATACCTCCACGACCAAACTGTCGCACCTTGGTGATGAGTTGGAAGTGTTCGGTCACCTTCCGTAGCTCCTCCTGGATGGTTTTGTGGTTTTTCATTTGAATAGAAGCCTCATTTGTTAGGACCAGAGCCACCGGAATGCTGCTGAGACCACTGCGCAAGAAAAAAAATCAATGGGTAAATTATCATTAGTGAGGGATGCCGACCAGGCAGAGTTTGCCTGGCAGGGAGACGCGACAGACATCAGTCAGCTGAGCTCAAGTCAGCACCACCCGCAAAGGCTGCACACCCCAGTAGGGTGCACCCAGACGCCGATGACAGCTAAACAGGAACTCAAAGAGGCCCCCAAGCTAAGCAAGCAAGGTCCGTCAGACAAGAACGCAATACACGTCGAGGCTGATTCGTCTTCTTCTTCTTCTTCTTCTTCTTCTTCTTCTTCTTCTTCTTCTTCTTCTTCTTCTTCTTGTTCTTCTTCTTCTTGTTCTTCTTCTTCTTGTTCTTCTTCTTCTTCTTCTTCTTCTCATATGGCACTTACCCAATGCAGGGCATTGGCTGAGTGTTAGGTGAATTTGTTTTTGAAATGAAGCATTTTTTAGCGAACTACGGCGACTTTGAGTGTATCTATCTATCTATCTATCTAGCCACTTAGATTTGGGTGCTCTAGTGGTCACCCCCTTAACTTAACGGGTACCAAAATTAGCATGGGAGGGTAAGATAGTTTGATGAACAAGACGCGTTGGTGAAGACATGAATAACCTCACAATCTAGTCGCGTACGTCGTCAAACACTTCCCATCAGACAGCGGCACATACCCGTGGGCGGGTATGTGCAGCTGGTATGCGGTTATGTGCCACAGGTTGTTGACACTTAGTATCTACCTAGGAACGACGAGAACACACATGGCAATTTTAACACGTGAGCGTTAAGAAATACCCGACATCGGTAGCGTCGATCCAACGAAGGCAAAGAATAAATGTCAGTGTTAAGAGAAACCGAACATAGGCATGGCTGATCCCCCGATGAGTGCAAATAATGAATTTTAGGGTCCTAGCAGAAATCGAACCCAAGCATTTTGCGTTTCAATAAAACATTGTACCGCAGAGCTACGCCAGGTCTCAGAGCTACTTTTCAAATAGACGCTAATCTTCGTGAAACGTCAGCAGTGGTTGCAGTGTTGCCTACCTAACTTTATAAAAATCCCCGTCACGTTAGCGTAATGTCAGTTGTGGTTACGTGCCATGCTCTGAAGTTGATTTTTGTAGTAGTGTCCAGGGCCAGCATCTTCGCGTGCTTCAGTTTTTTATATCAGCTTCTGGTGTTGCTAATACGCATGTTCCAGTTTACATCGTTGCGCAAGTGCGAAGAACTCTTTATATAAACATCCGCAAGTCTTCAACATATGTCTGCGCATGCAACAGTTGTACGTACACTTGCGTCATATCATGGCATGTAGCTCAATAAAAAAACTGCAACTAGGTCACCTTCCCTCCGCATGCTTCGCATAACGTCGGTTCCCACGTAGTGGGACCTGCCGAATTTTTTTTTCTTCGCAATACGTACTACTCGTATATGCTAGGGATAGGTTTCACAACAAATAATTACTGGGTAATAATATTTAAAAGTTTATTATAATGAAGAATTTAGCTCTATATTCTTTTAGTCTGACTGGTAAATTTCTCTATTGCGTAGTAAACATCCCTGTGACTGTAGCTCAGAGTAGAAGCTCCGAATGATAAAACAACTGACTCGGATATTTCCAGACCCAAGTTTGGAAGAGGTAGTGCGTTGAATTTTCTTCTCAATGACGTATTGCAGCGACCGGATAGAAACTAATGACTGATTGTTTCCTCCTCCTTACAGAAGATACACAGAGGAGACAACGCTTGTCATGCTCTACGCAGGTCTCGTTCTTGTTACGAGCTCCGTTCTCACACGTTGCAGCGTAGTGCCATAGTGCCTACGTTCATCGTTGTCGTATTCGCCCAGTTTATCTTTGCACGTGCACTGCTTGCCTTCTCAGTTTCGATGTCGCGCACTTTTCGAAAGCACTCACAATACGCGCGCACTGCATTCACCACAAAACTTAAGAGACAAAAAGAGAGCAGAGTGGGTCACAGAAGAACCCGGGGTTAAGGATATCATAGTTAAAATTAAGAAGAAATGGACATGGGCCGGGCAGGATAACCGCTTTCCAGTAAGGGCAACTGGCTCGATTCCCAGAAAAGGCAAATGCACGAAGAGGAGACAGAAGGTTAGGTGGGCCAATGTGATTATAGGCTCACAGGTATTACGTGGCAACGGAAAGCAAAATACCGGGTTAATTGGCGGATATGGGAGAGGCATTTGCCCTGCGGTGGGCGTATTTGATTGATATGTGGGGTTTAACGTCCCAAAATCACCGTATGATTGTGAGAGACGCCGTAGTGGAGGGCTCTGGAAAATTTGGCCACCTGGGGTTCTTTAACGTGCACCCAAATCTGAGCACACGGGCCTACAATATTTTCGCCTCCATCTAACATGCCACCGCCGCAGCCGGGATTCGATCCCGCGACCTGCGGTTCTGTAGCCGAGTACCTTAGCCACTAGGCCACCGCGGCGAGGCAATGCGTTGGGCGTACTCAGACGGATGATGATGATCATGATGATGGCAAGCCATGCAAATTATGTGAAATAAAGAAATAACAAATTAACTTGCGTGTGTTTTTGGTTATGCCAAGGTGAGGAAAGCGACGAGTGTAAATGGAGGTTGCGAGTAAGCGGTATGCCATTTGATTGGAACTGGTTTTGGGACGTTAAACCCCACATATCAATCAAATCATTTGATTGGAACATGTCAAGTTTTTTGTGCTTTCAATTTCATCGGTGAATTCCAAGTGCTATTTCGAGTTTGTGACAAACGAGTGTAATTCATTTCATTTTTTACCGGCAAACGAAAAAAATAACTTTTGAGAGTTTCAAAATTTGTTTGCTTTTCATACACAAATTGTTAGTCCGCAAACGAAATGCATTTTCGTGCGTCTATCTTTTACCTGTGAAGAATATGAAATAAAAAAAAATGGCAGAATATCCACGGAGTGAATGATGGGGAGTGGGGCGAAGCATTCGTCCGTCCATTCGTTCTTGCTTCCGTCCATCCATGCGTACGTCTGTGTAACCGTCCATGCATCCATCCACCCGTCCGTGCGTGCGTCTGTTCGTGCGTCCGTCCCTGCGTTCATCTATGCATCCGCGCCTGCGTCCTTTCATGCGTTCATCCATGCATCGGTCTGTGTGTCCGTTCGTCCATCTATTCAGCACTCCAAGTACCACCATCTCGCATCTTTTCATCATATATTCTCCATATAGAAGCACCGCCATCCAGCGGACATTTCAAGGACTATACGGGATGTGGCACATGCACACTTTCTTACGGCTTGCGCTTCGGGTTTACTTCCCACTTTTAACCACCTCGAGTTCATGGTATATACTAGCTCACTGTATTCATGGCTATGCGGCCCAACGCTCGCTAAACCTTTCTAAAACCAAGGAGGTTACACCCAGCGAGTATAACGTAGCAACCCTTTCTTGTCAGAGCGTGCTCAATGTACATGCCAATAGCTGCTAATGGTAATCGCAGCGTGCGCGTTACCTAAAGGCCGAATGCTCCTGTCTCTCAATCCCCCTTAGCAGCCATTAACATGTGCAACAACGCACAGAAGGAATCTCTCACCGGAACCACCTTGGAGGTCAAAATCGTAAAGACCGCTATTTCGAGTATGTGCCACTGGTGGTTACGTACTACGAGGGACGCACAAGCCACGCCATAAGGAGCTTCGCCCCTAAAATGAAAAATTAATGCACGTAGGCTATACCCTGTGAGATTTCGACCAGCAGAGGTTCTTTGACATGCACCTTAGTCAACGTGCATGCGTTTCAAGCATTTTCAGCTGCATCCCAAATATGGCTGCCGCAGCCGGGATTTGATCAAAGGACCATTGAATTCGCAGTCGAGCACTATTCATTAGAACAACGCGGTGGGCGCCCAGTTCTTAGTCTTGAATTTATAATAAAGTCAAACTCAATTTTAAGGCGCAAAAGTAAATCAACAACGTCACTGCGACGCACGTGTGACGGCGCATTCGTTTTTCCTTCTAATTATGTCGTGAATCTTTAGTTTTACATTCGGGTATAGTAGAAGAGTGTGAAATATTGCTTGGCTTTTGTCGAACTTTAAGTTATTTCACGTGGGTGTGAAGTCGTTCAAAAAACAGCGTGCCCATTGATTCATTAAATAAATAAATAGCAAATAAATAAATAAATAAATACCTGATGTGGCTCTAACAGCTGCAACTAAAAACCTATATAATTAGTACAGTGGTGGGGTCCTCGGGAGAACAAAATATTGCTGTGTGCGCACTCGCGACCAACCCACTAGCCTACTTCGCAACACTTTCGTTCGAGCTTGCGCTGCAACTCTTTGCTGTGTCGCGACTTCTCTCGTGAAGTGGCACGTAGCCGCAAGGAATTCACGGCCAAATTAGTGGCTGACCCCAAAGTGAACCGCTGTTCTACGAACAAACTAGTGGGGGCCAGCATGCACTTCAAGATGGACGTTTTCCGCGGGTGATATATCAGGCCGAGCACTTCGGCATCTGACTCTTGAGTGCCTCGCATAGTTCTTCGTGTTCCTGGTAAGTTTCGGACAGCAATTCGTCGCTTGCAAGCTGGTGGGAAACAAATGAACAGCCCTCTTTTCACTCGTGCACTCCTGCATCACGGCCTGTCTCACTGTTCTCTTCCTTAATAACTTTTTACTTAAATGCACTTAAGCCAATTTATTAAGTCAAAAAAACATGGCGGCTTCGTACTAGTGGCGCCAAGCCTGATACAATGGCACAGCTGGGTGCCATTCCTTCTTTCTTTTTCTTTCTTTTTCTCTCTATTTTTGGCATGCCAGTTCCTTTTTATGTTTAATTTTATTTCTTTCTCTTTTACTCTGTTTCGTGCTCATTCTCGCTCGTTCTATATGTCTCTCTTTCTTCCCTTTTTCTGTCTCTTTCTTTAGATACGTTTTTTTTTCTTCCATCTTTTTCAAAATAGAATAATTTTTCAGCAAACTGCGGCACTTCGATCTATCTATCCATCTATCTATCTATCTATCTATCTATCTATCTATCTATCTATCTATCTATCTATCTATCTAGAAAGGATGAAAACGACTCTGCAGGACTGGGGCCAACCACTTCACCGCGTTTAATTTTTTCATGCCATGCTAATGTGCACTGGATCACTTAATTTTGAAGTAAACTATTCTTGTAAATCCAATGATGAAAGTAGAGTTTGAAGCTGTGTCGATGAAGCAACAGTCTTTGCGAGAAGTGCGATGTTGTGATGCACTGCGCTCTAAACATTCTTAGCTAGCGCTTACTTTCTCGCCGGTCTGAAATTTTATTGCAACTTTACTTTCACACTGACGAATTTACGATCGTTTCAAGGAATTCCACAGTCTCACAGAACAGTAGCCGGAAAAATCACAAGAACACTCTTGCAGTGCTTGAAGGCAACAGCATTCAGCGACGGCTTGCAAAGCCCTGCAATGTGAAACCCTGTACCCTTTCTCTCTCTTTCTCTCTCTCTTTCAATTCTTTATTTCAGTCCCCAAGTGTAGAGAATTAGACGTGTATAGTTAACCTCACTACTCCTATAATATTCCTCCTCCTCTCTCTTGTATTCCTTCCTACTGTAGACTGTCGGTTACATCAAGCACCTCTTGTATGGCCTCGGTGACTGACTGATGAACACTCGAATTAAGTGTAACCGGGACTGAAGAACTATCAGGATTGCTTTGTCCTGCGTCCACTACTATCGTGAACAGCAGTGTTGTTAAAGCTCACGTATACTTTTTGTATGTTATCCTTCCTTCTATCTGTCCGCCTTTTCATACCCTAATCCTCTTCGCTCATCGTAGGATAACAAAGGGGATACCAGTCTGGTTGGCCTTTCTGCCTATCCTTTCGGTTCTTCCTCATCATCCTCATCTCATCTCTCTCTTTTCCTGGTTTACAAATTATCTAGGCCAACGTGCGCAGTAAAAAGGTGAACGAAACTTTGTTATATGAACATGGGTAATAGGTACTATTGAAGAAAAAAATGAGACATTTACGAGAACAGCAGTAAGCTTAAAATAAAACTGCCATTTCATACGCGTAATACTGTCTCAGGCGTGTGACTGTCAGCACACCTCTTGCAAAAATGGTCAAACAGGAGGCGGCGTAAAGGAAAGGGGAGAGGAGTTGCGCACATGTTCTGGTTGTGCTTCTAAATGGTTACGTAATAAAGTGCACCTCGGCGTGGAGTATTTCGTTTTTCTATGGTCAACTTTGGATTGTGAATATTCTTTATTGAATCAGTGGTTTATTAATGACCACTAAGATGCCTAAGACATGTGGTGTGAATAGCGAGTCACTTAGATAGCATAAATGAATACATCATTTGTTTTTACAGCACGGGAGTATTGCTTTTTCAATAACGCCGAAGCTTTATTTTATTTATTTGTTTATTTATTTATTTATTTATTTTTAATACCCTCAGGGCTAAAAAGGCATTAAACAGGGTAGTCGGTAAATACATGAAAAATACAAATAAAACAGTGCTATAAATACAAATAAAAATACAATAATTACAAATAAAACAACACAATAAAATACAGATAATATTAACATTTCTGCAGAATGTATAAAAATAGTTATTTCGAATTATACAAAAACAGAAGCAATAAGCATAGGTAACAGATTTTCTTGGTTATACAATGTTAGCTAATGTTTCTTGAAAAAGTTTGAAGTCAGTGATGGTTGCGACATTCGAGGGAAGGCGGTTCCAATCATGAGATGTGCGGGGAATAAATGACTGAAAAAAAGACCTAGTGTGACGTGATGCGATTCCTACCTTATTGCGATGATCAACACGGTTTGAGATGTACAGAGGCTGGGGTATCAGGTCATTATGAAGTGTAGTGTGATAGAAAATTTTATGAAACAGTGAAAGACGGGCGATTTTTCGTCGGTGAGCCAATGAAATAAGTGATAAATTATTTTTCATTGAAGTCATACTTGCATTGCGGTTTTAGTTGGAAAGGATGAACCTATCAGAGTAATTTTGTACTAGTTCAAGAGGGGTGATGAGATTAGTATGACTGGGATCCCATATGGCGGATGCATATTCAAGTTTGGGGCGTATGAGAGACTTATAGAGTACTAGTTTCAAGAAAGAGGGTGCTTTGGAGAAGTTACGTCGTAAGTAGCCGAGCATGCGATTAGCATTGTTAATCACGTACTCTACATGAGTTGTCCAACTTAAGTTATTTGTGATGTGCACGCCAAGATATTTATAAGACAAGACGGAATCTAAAGGAACGTTGTTTAAGTGGTAGGTGTTATGATTCGAGTTAGTTCTTGATACGTGCATTATTTTACATTTCTTAATATTAAGTTCCATTACCCAAATATTACACCAAGTAGCTATATTATTTAGGTCAACATTGGTAATTTATCATTGGTATCAACATTGGTAATTTCGCGGTAAATAACACAGTCATCAGCGAACAGATGTATGTTAGAAGTTATTGAAGAAGTTAGATCATTAATATATACAACAAATAATAAAGGTCCGAACACTGAACCTTGAGGCACACCGGATTGTACTTCAGTGAGTGGTGAATGATGGTCGTTAGCAGTAACGAATTGGAAACGATTTGAGAGAGAATAAATGATGGCTGAGCAGTGTATTTTCTGTGCTTCATCAAAGGCTGCTGCAGAGCAAATACATCCTCGTGAGCTGCGTTTCCGTGTTTCGTAGAGGCAGTGCGGAACAAAGCAGTGGTGCCTACCTATCATGTACTCTGTTATTATGAAAAATATTCTAACAATGTTTCGACTCCCAATCTAGGAACCACCAAACTTTGGCCGATGTAACAGCCTGTTGCCATTTCAGCTTATCGCATTCCCACCATTGTTAAGAAAAAAAAAAAGTTCCGACACCACCATGTGCGAGTCTTGGCACCCTACTTCTGTTTTTAATACTCCACGTTACGAATGCTTTTTTTCTTTGTTTTTTGTGTGTGTGTTCTTTTGCCGTGACACGATACGGTGAGCGATAAATAGTGAAAGGCAAGTGGTGTCGGCGAACGGCAAGAGGTGCCGACTCACTCGCCTTACGACCTGCGTTCTCGTTTGACTATTTTGTGCTTGCGTGAGCTCATACAGCCACAAGGTATCAAAAGAACGTATACTGAAAAGTAAAGAACTGCAAAATGCAAAAATAAAATAGAGTCACTATGTCCCGGCGCGACCAACGCAAAAGCTGGTACCTTGACAGCTTACCCACAATCTCTATTTCGTGGGCCCAAGTTTATCTCAGCTATTTCTTTTTTTTTCTTTTTGTACCAACTGGATACTTTTTGATGGTCGATTCTGAATACTGCCTTTCTGAACTGAAGCGGCTTTGATCTGAAGCAGCCCAAAGCGGCATAGAGAAAAGCTGCGAGGGAACCTAAGCTATGAAATTTTATGTTCGGCTCGCTATAGCCATGGCAACAACAATGGGTGCGTCGAGATATTCTTTGTCGGCAATGCGTGCTCTAAAGTCAATGTACAATGTTTCAGCCAATAAGCACTGAGAATTCTGGTTTCGATGCTTATTCTCTGAGTCCTAAAGGAGTTATCAGTTTCACTTCACAACCCAACCCTTTCTAGCACAGTGGCGATAAAATTTATAAATTTTTTAGCTAGGTTCATCAATTCCTTAGGGTGTCTGCACTTTTACAAAAAAAAAATACTTCTTTTTCTTCACAATTTCCCTTCATGAAATTGTGTAGAGAAACTTTTTAGAGCTCATGTGAAAGCGGAACTCGTTGAGCTGAATGTATTTTGTGTTGGCTCCAGGTATTACTTATGTTTCCTTGTTATTTATGTTTTAGACATCTAAAAAGCACCTAAAGAGCGAAAGCGAAGTGTTTTACAGTTACTTCGTCCGCTTATCATGTCTACTCTTGAAAAAAAGTTTTAACACACAAGCGTAAAGGACATTACTATCACACTTCCAGTATATAGTCTATGTATGCTTTCCTTGCACCAGTTTGAACTCTCCTAGTCGAACGTAACTTGTATACAGACAGTTAGGGCGACGCGTAATGTGCTGAAATTGTTTCTTGGGAGTCATGGTAGACATCTCAAATGCAAGAAGGAAAACAGGCACATTCGCTAATCTAATCATTCGTTTTGCTTCCAACCATCATTATCTCATCGGTCTCATTACCTTTCGTCGGCGTTCTTGTGGCACATTTTAGCTTACATTTTAACGTTTTCGGGACTTTAGGATTGCTATCGGTATATGTAGCGCATACATTCTGTCGAAACGTTTTCCATTTCGCGCTAACACTACATCTATGCTACATTTGCTAAATTTGCAAACATTTGCATATACATGTAAGTATTGTCTAACACTTAGTACAATGTATTTATAATGCTCAAGTATAGTACCTCTTTTACAGTTTAATTAATGCGAAAGTGATGCCTACAAAGAACAACAATTGCGTAACTTAAGAATATTAAATAACTTTTGCAGTTTTCTGACAAAATTCACGCTTTCAATATACACATGTAAGATTAATATCCCATTATTATGAGAACATGTTTAGATGTAAAAAAAATATATGTTAACTGTTTTATTTTCCTTCCAGGAGTATGTCACAATTGTATTAATTTTATTATACTACTTTGAGTTTTCAGCCGTACCTATTTCTATTATGCTAGTATGAGCGATCGGTGACAATCCCGTTTCTCTCCGAAGCATCTCCTATTGAGCACATATTTCCGGTATTCTGGAAGTATGTACAACATTGGTATGAAGTAGAGGTATGAAGTAGGCATCTAGTCGAAAATGAATTCTGTTCAACTTTGGAACTGATACTAAGTCCTCATTCTTTGATGTTAACAAGTCAACCTGTCCTAATAAAGTTTTCTTCGTTTTGCCGTTCACCGTTTAAACATCAGTGATTTTAGCTCCTTTTTTTTGTTCTCTGTGTCCAATGTATCAACATGTTGGTATCTTATGTCTATAGTGCTGAGGCTTTGCCAGTCATTACTACTTTCAAATGGGATTACATATTCATAATTTGAAACCAGTACGGCATCCTGTGTTGATTGGTAATTTGTATGAAGAGATACGGTCACGCAACCAGCAAACAACAGTATTCAAAACAACGGTAATCTTTGATTCTCTCAAAAGGGCGCCGAATCTGTTGGTTGGTTGTTAGCAATAATTATTACAACAGCAAATGCGCCTCTTTCACGTTAAATTACTAAATTTGCAAAAAGGAAGCAATAGGGGCCATAACAGCGGTAGCACATATTGTCACGGTGTCGTGACGCATACGAAGGGAGCAGACTGGGCGTTTAGGTTGAACGCTTTATTGGGCCGAACTTGCGGCCACCTAAAGGGAAACTCAGATTGGAGCGAGACGCTAGCACTGATAGCAGCGCACAGAGCATCGGCTGTCGATCAACTGACGAGCGCTGAAGCGCGACGGAATTAATATACGTGTCGTCCAATGTTCCAGCCTTATCACTGGTCTTCTCGCAGGTGCTAGAATTATTTCCAGTGTTCGTGTCTTGTGGGCAATCTTAAAAGAACTACCTACAATGATCGCGAACCTTCTCGAGCAATGAGATGCAGTTTCCGGTGAGCATTTTTGACCCAGACAATGTGGGCGAAAGACGAATCAAACAAAAGTGAAAATAAGATTCATTGATTGATTGCTTTGTTGGGTTTAACGTCCCAAAACCACTATTTGATTATGAGAGACGCCGTAGTGGAGGGCTCCGGAAATTTCGACCACCTGGGGTTCTTTAACGTGCACCCAAATCTGAGTACACGGGCCTACAACATTTCCGCCTCCATCGGAAATGCAGCCGCCACAGCCGGGATTTGATCCCGCGACCTGCGGGTCGGCAGCCGAGTACCTTAGCCACTAGACCACCGTGGCGGGGCAAAAGTGAAAATAAGAAATGCGGGTAGAAATATAAAACGAGGGACATCATGTAGAATCAAAAGGTGCTCGTTAACCACGCATCCGCGTACTTGGCCTATTCTTCCAAATAACGCTAGCAAAGTGATACGTAACATTTTTTTCCTAGACTTGTTTGCCTTATTAGCCAAAAGCGTTAAAGTGAGGAGGGCTGCTCTTAGCATTAAGTTCTAGTTTAGAGTGCGACTACGTAACTTTCAGAGCTTGCGTATCGACTTCGCTGCATCGAAAGCAAACGCGCTGACCCCAAGCCACCTTCTGCTTTCCCCTCAACCAGTCAACGCACGTGGTTCCCTTTCACCCGAAGCCGTATATGGGAGTCCAAAAAAGAGATCAAGGTTATTCGTCGCCCAATCAGCAGATGTGTTTTTTAGATAAGGTGACACAAGCTGAAAATGTTTGGCCCTGTATCTCCATGTTTCACTGCAAATGTCGTCGAAAGACCATAGTCTTAAGTGTGTAGAGAGTGCACAAAACGTTTATTCGATGTTCTGCGCGAGAAAATTGGTGAATTGTATTCTGGAAGCCCTGCGTTATAGAGGCTCGATCCATGCAGCAAAGACAAACGAGCGCATCGCAGCACGTTAGACACGAGCGCCATCTGTCAGTTATCTTACAAAACGAAGGAAGGCGCATGCGCCCACGAAGAAAGATGCCCGCCTGTCTCGGAGGCGATAAGGTGTAGAACGCAAAGCGACAAGCAGGTGCCACCACCATGTCGTGTTAGCAAAGCATTGGAAACACCAGCCTTTTTGAGCGTCGCGTTGCACTGTCAGCGCAGCGTGATAAACGCTACGGTCCTTGGAATTACTTATGAGTGCCTTTTCTAGTATAAAGCCACAGATAGAAAATGTCGACGTGTCGTTATGGGGCCTCAGATAGGCGCAATCATTGCTTTTAAATTGACAATCACACAAATATGAACGCTGAAACTTGAGCTATATTGGTGGGCGCTGCGCATGGGGTTGCTGTTTGACGTATCTTCACCGAACACTTATACACTACCAGTTCGTGGTGGTAGCTCGGTTCTCTGGAGTTGGAATTATTATTTTTATCCGCGCTCTTCTGCGCAATCATCATGTTTTCTATGACGGGTTTGGACGGGTATTGGCTTTTGACTGCGTCCTATCATCCTTCTAGCTGCGTGTTTTGTGTATTTACGGGCCAGCTCAAGCAGCGATGTCTAACAATTTTTTCCGTGACCTGGACGTGTATTTTCTAGACGGTCATGTCATACTCACTGGAGACTTTAATTGTGTATTGGACACGCGAGCTGACGTGCAAGGTCCAGGATGGGGTCGCTCTGATTGGAACGCATGAGAGCTGCGTCGCCTAGTGCAACATTTCTCTTTGATAGATACGTACAGACTAGTGCATGGACCACAGTATGCCTGGGCTTGGCGGCGTAGCACGTCGTCTAGTCGTTTGGGTCGTTTCTATGTGCCGAGCGCGCTAGCTTCTTACGTATCGCACTCTGATGTAGTAAGATTACCATCATCGCCTGTTTATATATCACACCACCGACCAGTGACGCTCGAGGCTCACTTTCCCTTTTCATCATCAGTGAAACCTTGGCGTCTTGACATCCGCATTCTGCACGACGCGCGTACACGCCCCAGTTTATCTAGAATCTTGCGCGCCTCTCTTTTGGAATGCGGTCCGGAGGTGTGGGACGCGCTCAAGACACAGTGGCGTTTACACTACTCAGTAGCAGGGCGGGCCCTTAGACGCCGTACGTCCGAAGAACTAGCGGACACTTCCACAAAGTTGCGTATTGCTCTTCGGGTTGATCGACTAACTCCCTTGATGCGCGCATGGCAGCGAGAGTTAAGGGGTCATTTTCAACGCCTCATTGCAGCTTCGTCATTGACGGCGGCTGCTTGGCATTGCAGACGTAATCCTTGTGCTCACCCTGAGGTTCTACGCTTTGCGAAAAGCTCGCTTCTCAACCCGTCGAGTCGACTAGGAACTCCAGCAGCCAGATTCTTACACACTGCGTTGCCGCCGACACGTGATCAATCAGTTTTCCTAGCTCACTTTGCCAACATGGCTCGTACGACAATGTCATCACATCGCGGTACCACCGAGAAAGCCACAATTTTAAGTAGGCTACCTCAAATTTCATCTGAAGTAGCTGAACAACTGTGCACAAGTCCGTCAGCTGACGAAGTGAAAGAGGCACTGTCTTCCATGAAGCATGGCTCGGCCCCCGGGCCGGATGGGTTGCCTGTTGAGTTTTATTTACCGTTTTGGGACGACATTGGTGCTCTTTTCACCTCTGTTATTTGCCGCTGTTTCGAGAACTTTGATTTTCCTGATAGCTTTCGCGATGGTTGAATTGTTTTAATAGCTATACATGACCCATCATCAGTTCACCCAGAGGAGGGGTGACCAATAACGCCCCTCAACGTTGATTATAAAACTTTCGCGGCAGTTATCACCTGGCGTTTGAGAAGCCGAATGCCCTCCTAAATAGGTCATCATCACGCAGGCTCTATTCCTGGAAGAGAAATCCACAGTCTCTCCTTTGTTACGTGCGATATAGTTGCGTACACGTTAACAAGATCAGCTCGGGGACTCTTGGTTTCACTTGACCAGAAAAAGGCATTCGATCTCCTCGAACATAGCTTTATATTTAGCGTAATGGCAGAATTTGGCTTCTCACAAAACTTCGTTGAGCTTCTCAGAAACGCATACCGAAATATACGCAGCACGTTGTTTCTTGATGGTTCAGAGAGTGCGCCATTTCCGGTTACCCGTGGTGTTCGCCAGGGGTGTCCTTTATCCTTTGCACTTTTTGTACTCAGCCTCGAACCGTTCCTTCAATCGCTAATCGCTAATCCTTACGTTAGAGGCCTTCTTCTTCCAGGTAGTGGTACCGTTACAGTGACAGCATTTGCTGCTGACATCACGTTGTATTTGAAGAATGAGGACAGTTTATCCCGTAGCCCACGACATTTTACTACGTAAGGCACGGTTTCAGGTGCTGCGTTAAATTTTTCCAAATTTCAATATTTATTCATTGGTTCCCCAGACGCATGTCTGAATTCCCTTTTCGGTCTTCAATTGGTCTCATTGGTGCATGTCTTCGGTCTCATTGGTGCATGTAATCAGTATGTGTTTACTATTTTTATGTGTTTGTGTATGTCCCATATGGGGGTTAGCTCTTCCATATATGCACTTCATTCTAACGCTGTAATTTATGTAACTTTTATGAAAATTGATACCTGTTGTACATATTTTCTAACATCTTCACCAAGTCTTGTAAATTCTGTACATATATCAGCATGTACATTGTCCATATTGTGATTAGTGCACTTATGTAGTGTATGTATAGTTATTAGTACAATGGACTATGGACATCCCACGGACTTGGACACTTTTGTTTAAATGTGTAATGTATGTTGTGCTTTGTCCTTTGTTTGTTATTGTGCCTTTATACAGACGCTTGTCCATTAGGTTTGTTGCGTCCCGTGAGAGAATAAACTTTTTCTAAACACATTAGCGTGAGCACGGGACGGCTTTAAGCTCTCCCATAGTAGAGTACCTCGTACCCTAAATCGTTAACAACTTTTACTAAACAGAAGCCGTTCAGGATATCATTAGCGCGGACAAACATACAAGTGTACACACAGACGAAAATTTTGGCGTCGAAGGTCCCCAAGAAAAACTATCATATTTAAAAAAATGGCAGCATATCCACGGGGTCAATAATGGAGAGTGGGGCGAAGCATTCGTCCGTCCATTTGTTCTTGCTTCCATCCGTCCATGCGTCCGTGTGTATGACCATCCATGCGTCCATCCGCCCATCCATGCGTGCGTCTGTTCGTGCGTCCGTCCCTGCGTTCATCTATGCATCCGACTCTGCGTCTGTTCATGCGTCCATCCATGCATCTATCTGCGTGTCCGTTCTTCAATCTATTCAACACTCCAAGTACTACCGTCTCGCATCTTTTCATCATATATTCCCCATATAAAAGCACCACCATCCAGCGGACATTCCAAGGACTACACGAGAGGTGGCATACGCACACTTTCTTACGGCTTGCGCTTCGTATCTACTTCCCACCTTTAACCAACTCGAGTTCATGGTATATACTAGTTCATGCTATTCATGGCACTGCTGCTCAACGCTCGCTAAACCTTTCTAAAACTAAGGAGGTTACACCCAGCGAGTATAATCGTAGCAACCCTTCTTGTCAGGTAGTGCTCAATGTACATGCCAATGGCTGCTAATGGGATCGCAGCGTGCGCGTTAACTAAAAGCTGAATGCTCCTGTCTCTCATTCCCCCTTAGCAGCCATCGGCATGTACATTGAGCACTACAATTTATTGTTCAACAACGCACAGAAGAAATTTCTCACCGGCACCACCTTGGAGGTAAAAATATTATACTTGTTACACACTACAACTGCTACGAGGGACAAACGGGTGCCGTTATAAGGAGCTTCGCCCATAAAAAAACAATCAGCCGGTTTTGAAAGAATCGTGCTTCACACGCTCATTTTCATATAGAGTTGTGGTCACTCTATTCTTAAACACGCCCTTCGTAATTAATTGCGCGCTGCTGTTTTATCATTTAACCCTATGACAACTTTCTTTCTACGTCAGCAGCTTTTTGCAGCGAAAGCTCTTATGAAATCACACGCCCGTCGCGTGTCGTAATTGTCCGCCGCCACCGCCACCACTGTGCGTCACGACTATCGCACGAAATAAGAAAAAAACTTAGAAATAAAAAAACTAAAGACACAGAGAGATTAGAACACGGGTTCCCTACATGCCAGCCCAGTATTCTACCCCTAAGCCAATGGTGCTTGGAACTCGCTTGCAAACTTGCCTTAGGCAGGCTTGATGTCGGGAAAGCAATCGTGGTGATATGAGTATTAAAGCGTTTTAGAAGAGCAAAGAAACAATCAGGCTTCACACAATGCGAATTGCGTAACTGAGTGGGTCGTCCATGCTCCAACCCATTACAAAAGCTAACCTATTAAATGGGGCGCATACCCACTTCAGGGCTAATTCTTCGTCGTCGTCAGCCACTGCATAAAAATTTGGCACAAAAGTTTTTGCAAGTGTGTAGCGGATACCACGCTTCTCCGAAGAATGATGAAGGATAGCATAGTGAATGCCGAGCCACTTCACAGAAATTGTTATTTATGACGTAGCAGTACCCATCGAGCGTGCTTGAAGCAGTTACTCAGCGAGTGTTCAGAAAAGGCTCTGAAAGACCGCTCTTCCAGCTTTCGCTGGGATTGCGCTGCGCCTTCCGCGCAGACCTGGAGGTTTTTCGATTACTTATCGACCTCTCCTCGTGCTTCACATATAGTGTTCATTCTTTCAGAGAGCTTTTTTTAGACACCAACTCACTCTGCTCTTAATAGCGAAGCCTTATTGATCGATTCTAATCCACTGACATCGAGTTTAGGTTTTCTGAGCACGTAATCTCGAAGTTTGAGCATTTCATTAGTAAACGGGCTCTGTCTCACAGCGAATGTTTTAGCTTTCATTACAATTTCAAACTGAACTTTGTGGTAGAAACTTCACAAACAAGTTAACCTTAGTGATTGAAACTTTATATGTTTCCACAGAAAGTTTCGATCTGTGCGTGTCTCAAACTCTACAAGCAGGCCTGCTTTTTTTGGAAATGGCAATTGTTTTTTTTCTTTCTCTAGACCATGGGATACTAGCGTGATTTCATTTTTTGTGAACTTTTCACTGCTCTCATTTACTTACTGCGATAAAATAGTCTCATTAGTATATTAGTACTGTGTAGGGGGGGGGGGGGGGAGAGGAGTAGTGTATCTATCGTAACCAGCACACAGTACCTAGAGAGGAATGTCGCGTTAATAGCCAGGTTAACATCGCATGCTTTTCATTTTATTTTGTCTCTCTCTCTCTCGGCTAGAATCATCATTATTCGCTTGTGGAACAAGGTCATAAATTGAAAAGCAGTACTTTCTTTTAAAAACAAGACCGTTACGAAACATTGAAACCTTACTTAGTTAATAAAACCCGTTCCCACTCTATTTCTTCGTATAATCATTCTGTACGAGCGTTGGCTTTACAAGGCATAATTTACGGGAAACCTAACATTTGGATAAATAAATAAAATAAAAGACGTAGACGGCAGCTGTCCGTATAGTTTCAGTTTCAGGACATCATCTTATGTTCAATTGGTTGACAATAATTCAAACCCCAACAAAACAGAGCTTTTTTTTATAATTTATCACCCTTCCTCGGAAAGTAGGATACGTTCTCCGCCAAGAGATTGACTCGCTCACTTGTGAAAAAGCGCATGATGTCCACAATTCGGAAGCATCTTGGTGTTACAACGCTGTACAGATAAAAATAAAACATGGACAAAGCAAGCGAAGCAAGGGAATATAAAGCACGAATAAAGCAAGCGAAGCAAGGGAATGAACTAAACATTCAGAAATTGGGCAATAACAGAAACGTTCACTCAAGCTTCATTGTCAGTCATATGTGTCTTCTACCACACAAATAGCCTTGCGGAAACACTGCAGGTTGTTCCAGCCCGCGGAACACGCCACTTCCGTGATGGATAGAGATGGAAGCACTCGATTTCCTCCGTGGTCCTCACTGGTGGCGCACCGCAGTCTATGGGCGCGAGAAAACTTGTAGCGGGAATATTAACTCTTTTTTCACCAACCATTGTGTTTTATTGTTGGTTTCTTGTATATTCTATCACGTTTCGTTTTTTTTCTCTTGCTTTCCAAATGACTCTTCCCGGTCTTTGTTAGATTTTTCTCGGATCTACGTGAAAGCGTGTGTGCCACACAGCCGTCTTGACGTAGATGCACTACGTTCATTTCACGACGAAGGCCTTGTTCTGCATTCTCGATGATTGCACTCAATAAATGCAAAGCATTTCTTTTCGTAATACAGGTATATTTGTGGAGAAAAACGTCCCAAAATAACCATATGACTCTGAGAAACGGCGTAGTAGAGGGCTCGGGAAATTTCGACCACCTCGGGTTCTTTAACGTGCACCCAAATCTGAGATTCAGATATATGACTCGGTGACATGTTTCACATATGTGACTAATGTGACAACTACGTCGTGTACGTCCTCAAACCCTTTCTCACAGACACATGCGGCACATACCCGCATACCATGGGTGGGTACATGCCACAGGTATACAGATATGGGCTCTCGTGAGGAAGAAGAGGAAGATATCTGTCGTGCGAAAGGTTCAGGTCGCTACACTCGAGAAGAAACGCTGCAGTGCCGTGCTCCACCTGCTGGGGTGTTCTTGGCTGAGGATTGAGTGGGTTTTAACTTTCTGTCTTAGAGTCCGATTCTATAGTTTATCTGTTTCTGAGTCTAACCATATCTCTAGCGCCCATGTCGACTACTTCTCCTGGCCAGGCGCGATCCGCCTGGTCAGCGTCTCTGCCGTCTAATGAATTACCGCTAGACTCCTTTTTCCGTAGTGGTATCGACAGCAATCCTGTAGCACTGGTACCTACGAATGGAGGCTTCATCAGACTTTCAAACCCTCAGGTGGTTCAAAAGGAACTTAAGACAACTTCAAATCATTTCCAGACCATCACAGATGTGCGCCCATTTGGGCGAGGAGGTATCGTGTGTAGGTCACCGGATCAGACCTGCGTGCAGGATCTTCTCAAGTGCACCTCCTTTACTGCTACCCCGTTAAGTGCTTTTATTCCGCCACACTTTGCATGTACCAAAGGCCTTGTACGGGGAGTCGACTCCAAGCTGAGTCCAGCTGAAACCCTAGACAGGCTCTCTGGAGCAAGCGTAATTTCAATTTACTGGTGTAATCGCCTAGTGGACAACCAGAGGGTACCAACCGAATCTGTTATCGCGACATTTGTGGGCACAAAATGCCCGTCAGAAATAAAATTATGGCCACTGATCTTCCGAGTAGAACCCCTCGCTTCTCGTCCGATTCAGTGCAAGAACTGCTGGAGATTCGGACACAGTGCGGGAGGATGTAAATCTAACGTTCGTTGTAGCACCTGCGGAGAGAGCCATCCTTCAAGCAATTGTACTGCAACAGTGGAAAAGTGTTGTCTCTGTGGGGGCACTCACTGCGCCGACAACTCTGACTGTTCCGCTCGTTCCCGGGAGGTTCAAATCCTAGAAGTTATTGACCGCCGCCGCTGTTCTTGAAGGGAAGCCATTGACATAGTTAGAGACAGGGCTTTTGGATACTCTGGTATTACAGCGCGCTGCACTTCCAGTATGGACTCAACCCTATCGCAGGCTATTGAAACTGCTGTGGAAAAGGCAGTAAGGCAATGGATAAACTAATATCTAACCTTTCCGACTGTTCAGTGCAAATTCTTTCAAGCCAGATTGGACAAACAGTACAGACTAGTACAGAACCTGCAGTATTATACATTACCAGTGACCCCACACAGCTACGCAATGTAGTGATGGACGAACTTTCTGCATCTGCAGGCAAGGCTAAGCAGCCAGGAACACAGGTGCACTTGGACCGACATTCGCCTCGGCCGAGTACAAGTACTGATACAGATATGGAACTCGCCCCGCCATGGTGGTCTAGTGGCTAAGGTACTCGGCTGCTGACCCGCAGGTCGTGGGCTCGAATCCCGGCTGCGGCGGCTGCATTTCCGATGGAGGCGGAAATGTTGTAGGCCCGTGTGCTCAGATTTGGGTGCACGTTAAAGAACCCCAGGTGGTCTAAATTTCCGGAGCCCTCCACTACGGCGTCTCTCATAATCATATGTGGTTTTGGGACGTTAAACCCCATATATCAATCAGATATGGAACTCGATATACGATCTAATAAACGTACCAGATCCCCTATCTTCACCGATATCAAGTCCAAATCTAAACGGAATGAATCGGCTATTTCGCGTGAAGATGCTAACAAGGGCGCGACATGCGCCTCTGCGGTGCGCTTAACACCATAGGTCAGTGGAGGGTACTACAGTGGAACTGCCGTTCTATATTCTCAGCCTGAACCGACTTACATTACTTTTGCAATAATTTTAATCTTGATATTATAATTCTCCAAGAAACTTGGCTTACACCAGATAAAAATTTCCATCTTGCAGGTTTTCGTTCTTTTCGATTAGATCGCCCATCACGTGGTGGTGGTTTAATGATCCTTGTATCAAGTAAATTATGCCATAAAGCGAAAATTTCTTTCAGAATGTTAGACTTCGATTGCGAATTATTAGCATTAGACTTGTGTCTCCCCGGATACCACCATTTTTCAATCGTAAATTTCTACTTCCCCTCCGGTGTGCAAAGCACGCGTTATCTTGACAGCGTTTTGGTAGCATGTAGAAAGGAAATTGTACTCACAGGAGACTTTAATTCACACCATTTGTCTTGGGGTATAAGGAGAGATTCTCGTGGTAGGCGACTGTGGGAATGGACTATTGATCACAACCTTTCCTGTCTGAATAAAGGTCATGTAACATTTGTCCGAGGTCAAACTAGCTCAGTATTGGATTTAACGTTTTGCTCTAATGCAATCAAGATTTTGTCATGGGCTGTTCTGGATTCGGCAACTAACAGTGACCATCTTCCTGTAGTCTTTGACATTACTTGTCCAACAATAACTTTAGATCAGCCAAAACGCACATACATCAACCATAGCAAATTTCAAGCCTGCCTCCGTTCTGCCATTTCCAAGCTTGGAAATGCCAGTACTAAGGAGATTGCATCTACGATTGGTTCAATGCTGGAGGGATCTAGAAAAAATTCTGAATTTTCTATTCCATCCAATAAACGATCCTCCTCTCGTTGGTGGAACGATGAGTGTACGCGCGATTATAGAAGACGAAAAGCCGCTTGGAAAAAACTTCTTCTTAATCAGAGCCCAACAAACTGGAAAGACTATCAATTCCTTGCTGGCGTATTTAAGCGTACAGTGAACCGCGCGAAAGAAGAATACGAGAGTAGACATTTTGATTATCTTTCTAAATCAAAAAATAAGCGTGCTTTGCTCGCTTATCTTCGGACAAGAAAAGTACTACCAGCACCTTTAACGTTGCAGTCATGTGTCTTGACGCCAGTAGAAATGAACACCTCTCTAGAAGACATAGCGCAAGGTTTAGAACGCCGCTTCACTGCGAATTTTTCGGCTATTCAGTCCGTTCTGGTAAACTTGCATGAATTTCCAGAAGTTTCTTTAGCTGAATTGAATTAGACAGTATTATGCTTACCGAGGACGGCTCCCGGACCAGATGGGATTACGAAATCTATGTTGAAATGTTTACTTAAAGAATCGCCTAATCCTTTGCTAGAACTAGTGAATTATTCTTTAGGGAATGCATGGATACCTCCAGAATGGAAACTTGCCAAAATTGTATTGTTGCTAAAAAATAAAAATGATGCATACACGTTGGATAACATAAGGCCGATCGCACTGATATCAAACTTAGTGAAATTGGTTGAGAGAATCATCAATATACGATTTAATGAACTTATTAACATGAGGTCTATTCTAAGTCCCTGTCAAATTGGGTTCAGGGCTGGTTGTTCAATTTGGGATGCCCACGTTGACTTAGAAAGTAGGCTTCAATTAGCTCGGCTACATAAAAAATATGCTGCTTTAGTTACCTTAGACATCGCTAAAGCATATGATACCGTGGAGCACTGTATTTTGATAGATCGATTAGAATACCTTGATTTTCCATCATACATAGTAGCGCGGGTTCACAATTTTCTCGCAGACAGGAAATTTTATTGTTTTAAAGATGGGTTTTCATCATCTACTCATACCCAAACGAGGGGAGTACCGCAAGGCTCGGTGCTTTCCCCGGTGCTATTTAATTTACTAATGAGCACCATCCCACGTAAACAGGATATAACAACTTATGTTTATGCAGACGATATTGCATTTTTTGCAATGGCAGATAACATTCAGACCTTATATGAACGGCTGCAGACTTACCTTAATATATAAGAGAGCTGGCTCGATGGCAACAGCTTTTTACTTAATCCGAGTAAATGTGCCCTCCTTGTTTTCCCACTGCAATACCCTGTGAACATCTCTCTGTCTTACCATCATGAGGATATACCACAAGTGGAATCTGTTAAATACCTTGGAGTAATTTATCACACATCGCTTAACTGGCAATCTCATATCGAATATATCGCCGGAAAAGGTGTGCGGGCCATTGGCATATTACGTAGGCTAAGCAACTACCGCACAGGTATGAGAAGAGACACATTATTAATGATATATCGCATGTATGTTCGTCCCATTTTGGAATTCGGTTGTGTGCTTTTCTCTGGATTTTAAGCTTACAAGTTGCGGCCTCTAATTCTTCTGGAAAAAGAAGCTTTGTGCTTATGCCTTGGCCTTCCCAAAACAGTCGCCAACAATGTGTTGTATCTCGAATCGAGGGTCCCTCCGCTTTCTTGTAGAATTCGCCTTCTGACTGTTCAGACATTCTTAAGAATTTATGAATCACCATTACGACATTCAGAAACAGCCTTTATTTCCACCCCGGAATCATTTTTTGCTGCTAGATGGCCGCGATTTCACACGCCACAAATTATATTTGTGCAAAATTTACTGGAGCCTCTAAACTTACGTATATGCGACATCATGCCGAGTCATTTTAATTCAGCCCCGGTGGAAATTCAATTCGACGACATTTTTCCTCATAATGCCAAATTACTTCCCCATAATATTTTGGATGGTTTACTACAAGATCACCTGCGCCGTATTACAACAAACGCTATTATTGCTACAGACGCATCGCAATACAACGAAAAGTCAGGGGTTGGTATTTTCAGCCCGATTTTAAATTGGATTTATTCCCTTCGACTACCCGATTTCATGCCCGTTTTTGTTGCTGAGTTTCTGGCAGTAGTGCTCGCCTTACGCAAGCTAGATACAGCAATTACATCAGCTGTCATAATAACAGATTCCCTATCTCTCTGTGCAGCACTTTCTGTTGGTGCTGATAATCACGTAACAAGGGCGTTCCGTGCACTAGTACCTGTGCATTTGAGAAAAGTGCGATTAGTTTGGGTGCCTGTACATAAAGGTTTGTTTCTGAATGAAATAGCCGATTCATTAGCTAAGTCGTGAATCAGCGAACCAATTCTACCACTCTGTCCATCATCCGCTTATGTGGCCGCTGCTCGATTCCGCAGACGTACGCTTATGCAAGTCTTCAAAGGTTCAGCACTAACAAACTCTACAGAATATCGCCATTTATTATATCCCTGGCGAAGAGACTTTTGCCGCACTCGAAAACAAGAAGTAGCTATTACAAGGCTGCGTTGCCGGGTACCAAATCTAAATTTCTATAAACACAGGTCTGCTCAGGCACCTTCGCCACTGTGCGCATTCTGTGATGAACTGGAAACAATAGATTATTTCTTTTTGACCTGCAGGCGGTTTAACACATTACGAAAAACCCTATTAGAAATACCTTTGCGTGGCACTGGTATGGACTTATCTCTGCCTGTCATTTTGTCTTTTGGAGCTTCCATTTCTGGTTTCTCTAATGGCACAGTATGCGCGGCCGTCCGGGACTATATTGATGAAACTAATAGGTTGACTAATTAACCACTTTCATTATTCTAACATGTCCACATAATTATATACGTATAAAATCAGGCTATTGGTCTAATCTAAGAATAAGTTTGTTTATGTAAATACTTGCATGCATTACATTAAGCACCACACTTGCCTATAGGCTATCGGTAATCTTTCTGTTTTACCTCCATCATTCTAAATATGAACAGTAAATTTTAAAGCCATTCGATTCTTGGTCGATCCCCCACAGTGGGTATGCGCCACTAACAATAGGAGAACAACAACAACAACAACAGATATGTGCGACAAGTGAGTGAATTTTGATATCTACCCAAGAACAGTGAGAAGAGATATCGGTAGTTCTAACGCGAGAGCGTTAAGAAAAATCTGACATAGGCAGTGTTGACCGGACCAATGCAAATAGTAACTGACAGGGTCCCACCAGGAAACGAATCTAAGAATTCTGCGTTGCAATCATGGCACGCACATTTATTCAGAGTAAGGTAAGGACAGCTAGAGTTTCCAGTTGTTCCGATCTAGTCATGCGCCCACCCTAGTACGTATGGATACGCGGTATTATCCTAAATGTGAATAACTCAAACCATTTTAAGTTTCTTTTAACTTGCAACATTAGGATAGACAGTGATAAATTGGGTTTTTCTACTCATTTGTAAGATGCATACACTGTCTTTACTTGTTTTCGACGTTTCGTTTGTATGTACTATCAGCGTCAAATGAAACCCGAACAGCGGCAATTCTTTGCGATAGTCTAGTGCGTGCCGTCCAGTTATCACCTTTGACAGGCAGATTTGGGTGCACGTTAAAAAACCCCAGGTGGTTGAAATTTCCGGAGCCCTCCACTGCGGCGTCTCTCATAATCATATAGTGGTTTTGGGACGTTAAACAGCACATATCAATCAATCAATCAATCAATCAAACCATTGACAGGTGCCAGCATCCTGTTCGGCAGCTTTGCTCATATATGCGCGCCTGTTTGTAGTGACAAGTGGATGGCATGCACGATACTATCGCGAAGGCTTGCCGCTCTTCGAGTTTCATTTGACGCTGATAGTACAAGTTATGTGTACAAATAACACCCCCCTTTTCTACTGCAGAGCCACTCCTGGTCTCGAAACTGCTTTGAAAAAACTCTCCAAGCCGTTGGTGAAACTTGAATTATGGTTCAAGTACTGGCTATCTCTTTTATCAACATTATGTGTTTGCCCTTATGAGACAGGAATCACGTCTGCTTAACGTCTGTCTGTCACATGATTCAGCCAACAGGACAAAGTTTAGGCACCTGCTCAACACTACGCCATCTTGAACTGGTGGCTGCGCTGATGAACAGCATGGTATGAACATTGGAAGGATATTTATACCACTTTCATGACGTCAGGAAGTGGTGTGGGCAAGGATAGTTGGCCGAGTTAGCATAGAAGAAGTTATGGGGCACAGACGAGGACAATGAAAAATCATTCTTATTTTCTTCTATCCGCGTAACTGCTTTACTTCCTTCTCTTAGAGCAGTGTTCATAATTCGGGGCATCTACATTGGGTTTGCAATTGACGACCACGCCTAAAAATTGTATGTATGTGTAATAAAATTGCTAATTCCAAATATTCAACCAGAGTTCCATAACAAATATTATATGTTAGTTCACCCTCTATTTTGTGGTCATTTTAATGTCATTCATATTTATTTGCTACAGGCGTCAGTGATGTTTGTACAACCTAGGACGCCTTATTTCAAAATCAAGATGGGAGCCGCCAGAAGGGATAAGCAGGATGAACAGTGGAAGGGCGTCCGACAGTCTGGCCGATGTTTCGATAGAAGGACCTATCTTTTTCAAAGTCACCTTGTAATACTTGGCGTGTTAGTTTTAACGAGGTAAGTGTGGACGTCATCTCCTGTGGTGGCGCGTGTCCCTGCGGTCGTTCGCCATCTGGAAATAGAAAAAAAGTTTGTAAAGCCGATGAGTCTAGCGCCTGCCTCATTTCAAGCAAGGTTGCAATGATTCTGAGGAATCGCTTCTTTTAGGCAAGGGGAGCTGTAAAAACGAGGGGAGGGGTAGCAAAAGAATAAAAGAGAGGAAGGTGGAAATGGTACAACAAACGTGAGTCATCACAGACACGAACGAAAAAAAAAAACAGCTGATTATAAAACTTCGAAAACCGGCAGATGGGCAACGCGTCCTGCTACCACAAAGGTTTAGATGACAGTGGTGTCTATCTTTCTCCAGACAAAAAAGAAAAAAAAACGCACATGCATTTGAAGCACAAAAAGAAAGCAATTACAAAAAGAAAGAGGGAACGAGTGTATGACGTACTTTTAAAGGTCAAGATGTCGATGGTAATTCATACTGAATGGGATGTCTGAAAACACGTGTTAAATGAGACGTCATTGCCTGACACACGTGTCAAAGGAGACATTTATGTAGGTGGCCAGCTCAGAGGAATTACCTAAAGAATTGGTTGTTATATCGGCTAAGGGAAGAAGAAACTAAAAAATGGAGGGGGGGGGGGGAGGTTGTGGTGGGGAAAACAAATGGAATAAAACGGCCAGAACTTCCTCAAAGAGAAAATGAGCAACCATTTCTTTGTAGCACGTTTGTGCCTTCTTGAACTCATTTGCAAGAACTTCCTGAGGCTCGCCGCCTCAGGAAGTTCTCGGCGTCTAAAAAATGGGAAATCTGTTCATGCTACTTCCTTTCCGTAACACCCTATGTACGTACTTTTATTTATTTAGACGCTTCACTCGTTACGCCAACGGGAGGCGCTCTCAGTCTTATCTATTCTGCTGCGATTCCGTTCGTCTCCCTCTGCCGTTTACTCTGTGTGCACGTGTAGAATTTTGCTAGTATACCCAGGAGGTGAAAGTTCCGGTCTTTGTGCGTTCCAGCAAGTACGAAATGTCAGAAAAACTACGGAAGTGCTCAAGGCGAGCTGCGCTGCTATATTATGTGACAACTCGGGAAGGAAAAGCACAGTCAGTTTTTTTTTTTTTTGGCTTCCCAGTTGTTGACAGGTAAGCACAGATTTTACTCGATTGTTACGAAAAAGCAAGAGTTATGCCTATTAAGAAAGCTGCATTGCCTTTCCTCTGTCGCAATTTTTTTGTAATTTCTCCCTCTCTTCGCAACATTTTTTTTTAACATCTATTATTCCCCTCACCCCTTTCCCCAGCACAGGGTAGCCAGCCGGTCTAAGAACTGGCTAACCTCCCTGTCTTTCCGCTTAGACTTTCTTCTTCCTCTTCTTCCTCTGCATGGCCAACCTAAAAGCTTTTTTCTGTCGCTTTTTTGTGAATATTTTATCAGTTTTGTTTGTTTGTCACTGCATATTGTTCGGCAATGCTGTAAGCATGGGACGATACTTCTCGAAAGTTTCTCGTGAGCCAATTGGTGCCTGCTGAATTGCAGACGGACATGTAGTTGCGCAGATGGTTGCGGGAGTCATTGGTATAATTCTTTTCCCATGAGATGAAAGCTTGCAGATTAGTTTCACCAAATGTGACTATAAACACTCGTTCACCGAACTGGTATAGCTTGATTTACAGCATTCCGACGACCAGTATCTTTCACTGACATTCACACCTCTGACTCTTCATAACACACGAGAAGCCCCCGTAAATTATTTACGTTGCAGTGACTGCTTGCGTTTCATGTCACAACAAGTTGAAGCTGCCTGCGCGATGGCCGAGCTACGCGGTGCTCTTCTGTGATATATGACAAACCTTTGATTGCAAAAGCAATTATATGGACACTTTCGGTGAATTCTTGCCGCCATCGTCGCAGTTCCGTGTATGAATATCTATGCCATGTATACGCATTGAAGCCGTAAATAAAAAATAATCATTCAGAGAAAAAAATTTCCAAAGTGCGTGCTTCGAAACTGCGGTTCCTCGTTCCGAATAATGCACTGTATTTGGAAGCCACAATATGCGCCATTTCTCTCTTATATTGACGGCCGAATACAAACGCATGTGTCGCTGGGTGAAAATGGCGGCATGCCACACGTGGTGAAATTGAAATTATGCGAGACGTGGGTCACGCTGCCTCACTGTCTACGCGGCATTTTTGTCGCATCGCCTGTGGCACACGCCTGTTTTTTTTTTCTTTTTTTTTTTGGGGGGGGGGGGGGGGGGTGTCTTAGTGCCGAACCACTCGCGGCCGGTCGGCAAGGCAAAAAAAAAACGGCCCTGCGGCCTACATTTCTACAAGGCGGCGAGAACGATTCGTCTCTTGAAGGTTTATGCCACAGGAGAAAAAACGAGACGGCTGATTAAGAATCACAGTATTATAACTTACACAGTGACCAGAATCTTTAGGCTAAAGTTGCAAGGCGAACCCACAAGACACCTGGGCAGAGAGAGAGAGAGAACGTATGGTACAAGTACTGTTTAGCAACTGTTTTTCTAGTGCATATATACGCCCCGGTAAACCTTACCACACCTACGCACACAGCAATAGCTAAACACTAAAACGCGTAACAAGGACGATAGTGTATTTGTTGCGTGAAGACATGAATTTATATTCACATGAGTTCAGGGACAAATAAGAAAAAGGAACAAAGAAGTGTTTTTGTGAGGTAATTTTTCAGCCTCCGGAATATTTACGAACTAGATCCAAATTAGGTTTCATTTTAGTGACCATATTCTACGCCGACAAGAACCGGAAACTGTGCTTCACGTGCCACTGTCAATTTCTTGGGTACCAATTTTTATAGCTTTCTAGTGTTTCATCGAAATAAGAGCCTGCGCATCCTACTTGTATTTCGGCATACAGGGCGTAGGCGCGTGCTTATCTTTTGAGGGGGCCTTTTTCACATCTCGTTCTATCACTCAAACATCGCGATTCAGTCTCGTCCGAATGCCACAGTCCTTATGAAGACCCCTTTCTTGACTGCACCCGTTGCGTTTGGAGAAGGAATGAATGGCCGGCTAGAGCAGCCAAAGCAGAGGCTAACTGAAGTAACAACTGCGATAGTTCGCGCTCGCCGTGTGTTTGCCTGTGCGTTCTTTCCGTTCATCCTTGTTTTTGTTTGCTGAGCACGCTGAAAGTTTCTAGCTGCTTGCCATTGTTGTGACATTTCAATTCTTGGTATCACACTCATTGCTTCACTATTGAAGCGAAACTTTTACATTTTGTCTCTTTTTAGCATTCTTTTTAGCTTTTTGTTTAGCTTTTAATCTGTTGTTTACAGTGGTATTGATTTGATTTTGTAGTTCTGGCGTATAACGTAATCACGTCAAAAAGGGAGAGATCATGATTCTGCCATGAAAGAAATTGTAGAACGGCTACCGCTTCCGGTCGGACCACTTACCGACTGAGCTGCAACTTGATTATAATCAACGTTATTCCGACTTGATTCCTTCACTTCATGTTTCTTTCACGTTACATCGTGGCGAACAGTCTACTGACGAAGGAATAGTCGACTCCAGTGTCTACAAGAGCGGTGACGTTGTGGCCGTCGAATAGTGCGTCTCGACGTTTGCCCGACCGTCGTCTGGCGTGACGGTTTAGTTACGGTCATGGGTCACTGCTAGGTCGGCATCTCCCTCTGCTTCTACCTCACGTTGTCAGGCTCTAGTCAAGCCACGAGGTTTTGTAGTTGGGGCAGCGTTTGGTTCTCGGCGTGTTCTTACGGTTTTTGTTGTGGTGGTGTCATCGTTGACGCAAGAACTTCGGTACTTCGTCGTACAGGAGCCGCACCTCCACCGGCTGCTGCACTTAGTTTTCCGGGCAGCAGCCGATGTGCTAGAACCACACCTCTACCAGATGTCATCTGGTCGTGACATTGACGAAGGCAACAGTTGGCTAGTTCAAGACGAAACCTTTTATTCGGGGGAGCTTGTGTATGGACAATGCAAACAAAAAGTGCAAGAGATTCGTACTGTAAACTGATAGCGGCATGAGCAGTCGTCGACAGCGCAGTAATCTGATCATCGATGGGGCACGTCGTCTTCTATAACGCAGTTATCTAACCTGCCAGCGTTGTTGCTGCTTCTCGTGTAAACTCTCCAATAAACTTGACTATTCACGTCCTGCACGTCATCTTGACAGAATGCTCACATCACGAAGCTTTTCATTGCAGCGTTGCTAACAGTACTTAAAAGTGAAATATTATAACATTAAAATAAACTTAATAAACGCGCGTCAAATTATTCGGTCTTCAAGAGGGGTTGTGGTGTCCAGTGGTGAAGACGTCTGCAATCGGTTTGTGGTGGGCTCGCAGCACCGGACCACACAGTAGTTTGCACCATTTCGTGCACATACATTTTCATTGATGAGTTTTTGAAGCTTAGAGCCACCACTTACAGTTTTAAATCTCACCAATATATCATATTTGCAAAGATTCATTGCTAACCACTGATAATGAATGTCGCGCTCTGGTTCTTCTCTCGGGCTGGTCCAGATGCTGACGAACGCTTCAAACATGACATTAGACGCCGTCCCAGTGCTACCCAGAAGCAACGTTCTACAGAAGGCTCCAACCCTTCAATAAAACGTTACTCCCCCGCATCACTTATACCATTGTTCCACAGGCAGCCTAAATCACGGTTAACGTACACCACGGTTCTGTGTAACCGCGGTTCTCGTATGTCACATGGTACACCATACCGCGGTTGTAGAAAACGAAACTTGGCAACCTCAGTTTTGCGGTGAACTGAAGAAATTGCGGCATCCATGATGTTAGGAAGGGTTTGCGCATTGTAGCATCCGTGAGCCGCGGTTAGTGCTAACCACAGTTCCACGTGGTTAACATGTTTGGCCGTAACTGTTTTTAATTTGCCCGTGTAACAAGGGTATTAGAGAAAGATGATCTTGCGTGTTTGTTTCTTGCTTGTACAAAAGGTTAAACCGAGGAGTATAATGTAGTACAGTAATGATTTGGGTTTCGTATGTGCTTGAGTAGACTACTCAGTTCAGTTTTTTTGGACTAATGGATGCTTTAGTGTCGTATTTGACAATTTTGCTTCCTCGCTTTGCTCGCATTTTTCATCAATGACGTTTACCCTTATTGGTCGCGAAGATAAGTAAAAGAAAAGATCATAAAAAACGTAAAGCGAGCGGGAACGAACGAAATAACCAAGAAAATGTGAAAGGCACCATTACACGAGCTTAGTCCATTAGTTTTAGTCTTTGGCAGCAGCGCAGCTGTGTCATTATGGCCAACGAGGCAAAAAGAGAAGATCTTTCACCCATTCAAGAAGGCCATCGGCAGAATAGAGGTCACGATCCCAAGTCACCACTATATTAGGCTCACTGCACATGCGTGTGCTTGTATGAATTTAGTGCGTAGCCTATGGGTCTTCTTTTTTTGTAATTTACATACGCCCCCGAAAGAAGACACTTTATACAAAGCAAACAACTATTCGCTTATGTGATACAAAGACAATTTTTTTTTGTTCCACCACTAAGCGAGACGAGTTGTTCGTGAACCACAGGCGTAGTTTAGCGCTAAAAGCGTTTTCCGAAGCTAAATGGACTCCTCGGTTGATATATAGATCGTCAGCAACTGTGTGGTCGTTAAGAAGTACCCTTTTTATTTCAACGCTTGTAATCTTTCTTAGTTTCGACATATTTTGAATCCGGCAAAGGGTGTTTAGTGAACTATTTATAAGTTTTGTTTTTGATGCATTTTATAGAAATTACTTCCATCTAGTACAGGTCCACCTTGTTGTTTCATCTGAATCATATGGCTAGTAACATTGCGGCACTTTTTCACCGAGAAACAGTAATGGTTCCACCACAATCTGCGAACTTTGCCCGCAGACTGCTGCCGCTACCGGTTCATCTAAGTAGGCACTTTGGGCTTTTGTGAAAGCACTGCTGTAAAATGAGACATTTTCACTGTTTTTCTTCTAAGAAACAAGAATTCAGCAAACTCAAACATTCATGTTTTCGCTCTACTCAAGGTATTTGTACCATCAGAATAATGGTATTTGCAAACTACCAATGCGGGTCCTAATTATGGGCTCACTCATACTTCATGAAATACGTGAACGTACGATTTAAGTGGAATCCCATATGATCTATAACTTGTGGCATTTGGAAGCTGGTTCCTGAGTGCAGCCTAAAATACAGCGAAATCACGTGACACATTGACAAATTATTCCAGTTTGTTGAAGTATATAGCGCGCAAAAGAAAAGAGAAACGAAGAAGGAAAACCAAATATGACGCATAACACTTCAAATTATCAAATATATTTCGATGCCACTGTGTGCTCTCGTGTTTGTTTTTTTAACACACAGGCGTGCGTGTCACGTTGTCATTAGTCTAGATCTCAGCACACATGTCCCTCGCCATGTGGCATTCTGATTTCGCTTTATGCTGTTGGCAAGCTTCACACAGTGATAGAAAGATAATCCTGTCAATGAAGAACCAAACACATCTATTGTCTAGTGCCCGAGCTACCTGCATACAAGGCGTAAGCTAGTACCGCAACACGTTCTTCTGCCAAAGACCTGCGGGAAAATATATCAGCAGTCTGCAAGCTAGGAGGAAATACGCCCTGTATCATTTGCAGCAGTCGTGGTACACTGCACCCACCAACATAAAGGACTTAACAATAAACTCAAAAGACGGAGGAAGAAGACATATCAATGCAAGACATACGTGTCCCTGCCCCGCTGCGGGGGTCTACGGTACGCGGCTGCTGACCCGCAGGTCACGGGATCGAATCCCGGAGGCGGCGGCTGCTGCATTTTCGATGGAGCTGAAAATGCTGTAGGCCCGTGTGCTCAGATTTCAGTGCACGTTAAAGATCCCCAGGTGGTCGAAATTTCCAGAGCCCTCCACTACGGCGTCTCTCATAACCATATGGTAGTTTTGGAACGTTAAAGCCTTCATATCAATATATCAATGCGTGCCGCTTTGCATATTAGGTTAGGGCCGATGACAGTCGACTGTGGCTAAGGAAGTTCTACAGCAACAATTTTTGCTACATAACACCCTTGGGCCTTTGGATCATGATTAAGTTACGAAGGTTATATTTTGTACGCACGCCATATTTTCCTTTCAGATGTCTTCAGACACTTTTTTGAAGACACGTGCAAAAATCACGCCCCATCTCAGCTTTTTTACTGTCTGCCACAGACACTTCGATGCATCAGAATTTGCTGACAACCACATTTCTGTTAGTTGACTTGAGTATACGCAGTATATGGCAAAGTACGCTGCTTGCGTAGCATTCCTTGCAAGTCAGATTCCCGCCCGAACTTTATTTAATGACGTCAAGCATAACTTATGTGTCCTTTGTGGTTATGAGTTAACTTCACGAGAGCTCATTCGGCACTATTGTTAACGCCCAGCGAGTAGTACTGCATCTGTCGTCTGCGGCTGAGATGAGAGCATCACCGAGATATTGCGGCCGATGCACCTGTTTGTTTAACTTCGTGTGCTCTAAGAACACCAAAAATCTGCAACCTACTGGCAGACACCACGCAATAGGCAGGTAAAGGTTGAAATTTATTCGGGTAGAAGTCACCGTGCACACATGAATGTGCACATCTGTGAAAAGGAAATAATAATGACGTGAATAGGGTGAATATTTTTATCCGCACAATCCTGTACGACAGTTAATGTAATATTCTATAATTTACGAGGAATTACTTACGTTATCTTGCTTTATCGGAAAATGCATGACTTCTTCTTGGTGTCTCGGAGTGTACATGCAAATTATGGCGGTAAAATAATCTGAACTATGAATAGCTCATTCGCCTTTTTGAGGTATTCTCTGTTGCGAAGTCTGCGTTGGACATTAACTAGAAAATTCGGCAGCATATAATGATAATAGTGCTTATTGTTACGCGACTTAGCTTACAGCGATATGGCTGGTCTTTTAAACTTTGATGTTCACGATCGAGTTTCATAGTCATCGCTACATTGATGATTAAAAGAATTGGCTGTCGTGTGGACCATCAACCTTTTGTTTATGGAATTCGACGCCACTTCCTTGCCGCCTGCCATCGTCAGAAATGATGGCGCGCTGCGAAGTATCTGCCTGCAGTAAAGCCGCGGCCACTCATTTTGCCACGCTCGCGGTGATTGCTTCTTTCAAATCATCATTCACGAGACGTCATACGTATTGAGATTCGGGGATTCGCAACGTTGCATGTATAGAGTCACTGTGCCTATGTGCACAGCAAATGTAGATCACACTGCGGTCTGTACGTTTCCAGGCACAATAAAGATATACCTTCTCTGTTTCGTCGTGCATTCCTGCTTGTTGTCTCAAATGAGTATGACCAGTGAGAAATGTTACATTTGTTACTGTGTTTCGGATAGTGTTCGTGCACATGTCTGCGCAAGCGCCTGAATGGCGTTGCTCAATGCGCTATCTCCTGATTAGTTATGTACCCATCAGCCCATAAGCTTCAGGAAAAAATGCCGTGTTCCTCGTTGGAACCCTGGCCTCTGAGCCTCTGGCCTAAATACATCAATGGCGACGAGGACGGGAGAAAAAAAACGCGAGAAGGAGCAAGCAACTTGGGGAAGTAGTGACAATGCAGTGTGTGGGCAACTGGGCCAGACGGAGTAGTTCGAGGTTTCTGCTAGCAACCGGATTCATAACTTAGATGTCATTTAAGTATACAGTGCTGCCTATATATTGGTTTAGCTTTGCCTCGTTGTGTGCGAAATGATTTTGTAGTACGTGCAACGGTGATTCGTCATTTCTTAACGCAACATGTTCTCAGACCCCAGTAGCTTTGTACATTCCTCGCAGCTTCATACGCGTCTCAAGGAGTTTCAGCGCGCTTAAACTGGCTGTGTTGAGTGTTCGCTTAGCCTAGACTCTACAGCGCGTCGTGCTACTCAAAGAATTGGCAGGTGAAGTGCAAGCCATGGAGGAAGCGGCGATCTCGTGGACAGGCACGTGATCGCCGTCTACCTGAATGCCGAGACGGCAGAGTGGTATGAAGCTGGATGGGGTGCAGGACTGACACACGGCGTACCACATTGCAGGCGGTGGCCACAACGGCGCAGCCATAACTTCATTGCCGTGGCTTTCACCAGCACAGTTCTTCCTTCTGCGAAAATCGCAGGACTGTTTCCAGCGCGGGAAGGTGAAAAGACCCAATAAAAAATGCATCACCTTACCTGCGGCGCACGTGCTGAAATGTGAGCGTACCTTCAAGCTCCCGCGCAAGAATAGCAAGCAAAGCACATGAACTGCGAGCATTCTCGACTGTTAGAAAACGTTGCAAAAAGGAAAAGTCAATTAATTCACTGGAAAACTACTATTTGATGCTGAAATATTACCCTTGTTTATTTTGTATTTATGTTTTTTAAGAAAACATTCACAAGATAGCTAACCTAAACATGCCGCTTCTTATGAAATAAGTAGTTGTACGTATTTTATCAACTTTCCTGTAGCTAGATCGCTGCAGCGTGTAAAGATCGGGTCCGCCAGACCACAGACCACGATCACGTGTGGGACATGTGATTTGAAATAAATGAACGGCATATATTGCATATAGTGTACGGAGGAGTCACTGTTGAAGTTATCCTAACCTGCGCGACCATTCACACATGTACTTGTAGATTTTGTAACTGACCGAGAAAGTTGAGGCAGGTTGCGATGAGCGTGCATTTATTTATACCCTTCCCGCTACCATTACTTTTGAACAAGTCTTTATACAATCTGGTCAGGTGGATTTACACTATCCGACTTCACACTAGACTTTCATTCTCTCCTCTTACTTTGTGCTCATGCCGAGAGAAGAAAAGGTGCGCTATCACAACCGATGTGTGCACGAAACTACAAGTCAGGAGTAATTAAACAACGGCGCCCAATTACGTTTTTGTACTGCGAAACAGCGAGAGAAACACAAAACAAATTTTGCGAACTCTCGCTGGTGCAACACGAAGTCGAGAATGATGCAGTTAGGCGTCGCTCAGTGGTACTCGTTCACCGAGAAATAGTTTGTTGGTGTTGTTAGCTTTTTAAGCACTCGCGCGCTTACGCAGTTTCATTGAAGTACTGCAGTGGTGTTGAGGCTGTCGCAGCACGAAGCAAAGCGGTAGTCACTAAAGGAGCTGCGGTAATTTTTTTTTTTTTTGCAAGAGAACTGCACCCCGCTACGGTGGTCTAGTGGCTAAAGGTACTCGGCTGCTAACCCGCAGATCGTGGGATCGAATCCCGGCTGTGGCGGCTGCATTTCCGATGGAGGCGGAAATGTTGTAGGCCCGTGCGCTCAGATTTGCGTGCACGTTAAAGAAGCCCAGGTGGTCGAAATTTCCGGAGCCCTCCACTACGGCGTCTCTCATAATCATTTGTGGTTTTGGGCCGTTAAACCCCACAAATCAGTCAATCAAGAGAACTGCACACATTTATAAACAAAAGAAATAATGTAGTACACCGTTGATCTAGGCCAGCTTTCTTCTTTTCTTTTTGACGGAACGTAACATCGTGTGCGTGCTTCTTCCTACTGACCTACTATAAAAGTAATACCTGACTCAAGGTAGACACCATGGGTTGCAATATCACAATTAATTATTTTTCAGGTAACCTATCTTCAGGAACATGGTTAATCGCCTGAGTGGCACTGCCCGCACGTTATCATGATGATAAAAGCATAAAGTCACTAGAACAGATCGAGCCATCATTTGACTGCCCCGTAGCAGTTCATTTCTTGACATGCTACCTGCGAAGCCACCCTGTCTGTGCAACACAAGAGCACAGGCGTGCCAAAAAGACAACGCGCAACGGGTAACCAATGAAAATATTTAAAAATGCTTTTCCTGTTTACGTAATATTTGTACTACCACGTGTCAGTTTTTTATTACGACTTAGCGCAGTTCGCTTTGGGATAACACGAATATTAAACTGACGCCTGCTATGCGGGCTCGGAGTCACTTATGGAATTAACATTCACGCAGAAACCAGCCTAAATGTTTTATGGGGGCGTGTTTTGCAGTCGAGGGTTGTAGTATGTCTCAACAACAGCCGTTTTGGATGGCTGCACTATTCCGCGGCCACTTCCGGCGTCTGTATACCTGCTATCATAGCGAAATAAGAAACAAATTCAATGACAAAAAAAATAACAAGGGTCGAATGGGATTCGAAGCCGGTTTTTTGCGTGGCAGTGGAATTTAGTGCCACGTAGACTCACCGCTGCTTCAAACTTTTTGGCATGGAGACCTTATACAGGTGTCCTGTCAGCCAAGAAATCGCGCAAACATACATGTAATATATGGTCGTAAAAGTGTAATATTATCAATAACCAGTCATCACACAATGCCAATAGGGGCAACGAGTGGGGCGCTTAATGATTCCACCTCACTACAAATGGTCCAGCTATAATTCTTCATCGTCATTGTCCACAGCATCAAAAAAGTTCTACATAACGTCTTCACAGATTTGCAGCGAGTGCAAGGCTTCTCCACAGAAAGACGAGTGACGGTAAAGTGGGCACCTCTCTATGTACCTCACAAATATTATGATGGTTAATGGTATGGTGGGTACCTCGTAAGTGTCCATGCATTGGTTGCCGCAAAAGAGTTTAGCTTGGGCACTGCAAAGGCTGCGCTTCCTACTTTCGCTGTGACTGTGCTGCGTATACTGCGCTGGCGTGGTGCTTTTTTAGGGGCGAATCTCCTTAGGGCGTGGGCTGTGCGTCCCCTGTAGCCTGTATGTAGCCACCTCTAGTTTAGTTCTTGCAGTGTTCACTAGATGGCGGTACCATCCCCTGTATGTAGCCACCTCTAGTTTAGTTCTTGCAGTGTTCACTAGATGGCGGTACCATCTCCTGTATGTAGCCACCTCTCGTTTAGTTCTTGTAGTGTTTACTAGATGGTGGTACTTGTAGCTGATGATGAAAAGATGCAAGATGTTATAAACTAGAAAGCGGTACTTGTAGTTGATGAAAGACGCGAGATCTTATAAAATAGGAATGATGTCACATATGGCGCGTGTCATTGGTTGAAGGCAATCGTTCGATTTAGTGCGGCGACGTACGCTAGGGGGAGCGTTGTAATAAAATCCGTTCGCTGTTGGCGCGCGCTCGGAGTCGCCGGATGAATAAGGCTGCACAGCGGAGAGAGCGCAAGGCGGCAGCAGCGCGCGCTCGCAGACAGAATCCCGATGTGCGAGCGCGCGAGGCAAGGGACATCGCAAGCCATCCATCGTCTAAGAACAAATAAAAGTTGATTTGTGTATATACACACACAGCGTTTCTCACGTCTTTACATGATGATCGACTGGGCGAATTACACGGAAGATTCACAGTTTACCGATGAATCCCTCCGGAGCTTCGCCCATTCATCATCATTCACCCCGTGAATATGTCGTAATTTTTTTTCACCAGTTCAAGAGCTCTCACTGTTGAAAAATTGGCTGTGGTCACAGCGGAACACCGAGAGGAAACTCCAGCTGTTATGCGCTCAGCCCTGTGACGTAGCTTTCGATGTGTTGCGAATGTTTTTTACGAAGAGAAACACTGGGCGTTATTGTGATAGTCAGGCCCGACGTGTCGCTCCTTAGTCTCAGCAGGTGTGCATGCTCATATTAGTCTCGCTTTGTGCTGTCGTTCTTTACATTTCTTGCTCACAGCCAACTTGTGAAAGCACAGGCGACTCGGAGGCGCCACCATATAGGCTGCTACCGCCACTAATTAGAGCTCGTTCGGACGCGCCAAGCTTTAACGATTTGCGCAGAGGCAAGATTACGCTAAGGCAGTTCAAGGTAAAGTGCTAGAAAGGCTGCCAGCTGTCTCTGAGCTGCAGTCAAAGCGGGTATAGTTGTTGCGCTCCCAACACGCGTTCACTGGCTGCCTCGAGTCGGCGTTGACGCAATCCAAAAGAATCACGACGCAGCTGAAGCCATGGCAATAAACAAGCTCCTACAAGCCATTGGAGTTCATTTAATGGACAAGCATTAAACGAACTGTTTTCTTACGTTAGAGACTCTAAAATACCGCCAATTCACTTAGGTAGTGAGCTTGATGCTATAGCAACGGCTCGCCACCATGGGCAGAAACAAATGCAAAGGAACAAGAAAAGCTTCACGAATAAAGTTTCAAGACCCAAAACTACATGAAGTACACGAATATTCCGAAGACTCGAAAAACTGCTTAAGAAAAGCTCGCTTAGATGTTGGTGTACAGATAGTAATACCGGAAATGTTCAATATTTCCAACTAAACTTTTACGAAAGACAATTATTGTGAACGTGGTTTTCAACCACAAAAGTTTCGTGCCCTCACTTTTATTTTTAGTGTCCTCTGTTCTTTGCTGTTTTCTTTTAGTCTACAATCGTTTAATCTACAATTATTTAATCTACAATCGTTCAATATGCAGGTGTTTAATCTAAATCTCGTACAGCTATCAACCTCGTTAAAAACAGTTGTAATCACATACAAAAATCTAGGTGAGTGGCAATATTCAAAGAGTTCGTATGACAACTTTTTTGTGTCTGATATTGACAAATAGGTGGCATGCTAATTGTAACTTTTTATTTATATAAATATGTAGGAACTTGCAAAGTTTTGACTTGTAAAAATTATTTGCCATCGTCATGCCATCGGCATCTCCAGTAACACTGCGGCCGCTGTTCCGACTACTTGTAATACGTTCGATCTTGCGAAAAATACTGCCATATACAGGATTACAATTTCCAGGCCTCGCATTTGCAAAGTGATTCGTGTACTGTAATGTATTTTGTTAAAAGCGGCGCAGGCAACCAGCGCTCGGTAAAGTAATATGGCCGCAGGTGGTCAGCCGGTGACCAACATTTCTCATTTCTCTCTATTTCTCTATTTCTCCCCTCCCCTGGGAAACCTAGCGAACCACAACAAATAATATTAGTTTTAGTTCTCCCCTTCATAAACTCCTCCGTCTGCATAGCGCAAAGACAATAGAAAGAAAAAAGATGCCAGAACTTCGCTCTCACGAACAAACAGTAGTACATTTTTAAACAAACATTCGCGGTAAAAAAAACAATGGGCGATGGAAGTGGTGTTAAAATATTGGCGAAAAAGAGATCTTTGATGGAATAGGGCAAATACGCTACAGACGAAATTGCATTCAAACTGTAGAAAAGAAAATGTCGGGGACGGGGGGGGCCTTTTATGTCCGGGAAACTGAATTTTGTCGTCATAAATATTTATGGGACGGCGTCCTCTGTGGTTGCACGTGCTGAAGCACTTGTCAGAGCAACGTCACATTGTGAACACTTCTACAGGGACATACGTGCACGGCAGCGAATGAATTCCGCTAGCATTCCCGCAACCGCTGCTTGCGAAAATGCCAGACGGTTTTCCGTTATAGAGAAGCGCCGACAGCCTTACACGTCTCGATGGCTGTTGGTTTCATCTCATCAGAAGCGACCACTCGTAAGAAATGAACGAAGAACAAACGGTACTAAAATTCGTCGCTTCGAAAATATGCTACCTATACAAAAAATTAATAATGCGAAAGGGCAGTGCAGCGCCGCAACAAACTTAAATTTTGCGCAGTGGCCTCACGTATAGAGATAATGTCTGCACCAGTACGCGCATTACTATTTACTGAAATTTAGATAGCGTGTGAGAATTCAAGTATGCTTCTATTGCCTGCATCTCAGAAACACGGCCGAGCTTGATTCCCTCACCCCTCCATAGAAAGAACACTTTGAAGAAACATCGAAATTTCGTGAGTTCAATGCTATCAGCAAAGAAATTTGACTTTTCTTGAAATTCGTTGTGAGGCGAGGAGATCCGTGGATGCGTGTACACGTGTTCGAAGTTGTACAAAGAGGATCGGCTACATTCTACTGATTACAAGCGAAGGGGCTTGATTCCGCTTATCATATTCCGATGACAAGCCACAGGCTCGATGCCGAGCCACAACCAATCAATCAACCAATCAGTCAATCGGCCCATCAATCAATCAATAAGTAGATGTAACGATTAGAAAATGATCAACTGATCATCTATTACCCGATAGATGGGTATATCAATAAATCAATGGAGTGGTAATCAGGGAAAACAGACTACTGAGCTGGTTTGTTGATCGACTAATACGACGATTCTGGTCGAACGAGAACTAGGCACGCTGGCATTGCGCATAACCAGACATGAATATTGAAGTGAGCAGGCTTATTCATTCTTTAGATTGTCTTTTTAGGGGCGAAGCTCCTTGTTTAGAAAAAGTTTTTTACAGCATGTACAGAACACAAAGGCTTCATACCATTCCAGTAACAGGGCACATACACTTCGGCACATCTATATTTCACGACTAACATCACTACGTTACAGTGAAGACATTTGCTCTAATATACATGATTATGTTGGCATACATGTACACAAAAATTCAATGTGATATCACGATACAAGGGTATAACGATACAATAGATCCAAATGAAACACAATTTGTAACAAATGAAATCATTTATAACAACTCAACGGGCGCTGCTTAGCACCAAGTCAGTCGAAAAATGAGTTGTATCCATTCGTGTTCCACCTTGACGAAAGGGCACGACCAATGCCGCAGAAACTCTTGCTCCCCGAGGAAGAAAAGCTCTTCGGAGAGGAACGCGAGGATCTCTCGTCTCATTCTCCCCAGTATCGGCCACAAGGCACGCCGGCGGCAATTGGCAGCTACGGCCTCACATCGGTTTCTCCAAAGGCTGAACAGCCCCGCAACTATTAAGAGAGCGGAGAAGCGGCTACGCGGAAATCGGCTCCTTATGGCGTGGCTTGGGCGTCCCTTGTAGCACGTAACAACCAGTGGCACATACCCGAAATAGGTATAACATTTGACCCCCAAGGGAGTGCCGGTGAAAGATTTCTTCTTTGCGTTGTTTAACAATAAAAGATAGTGCTCAATGCACATGTTAATGGCTGCTAATGGGGAATGAGAGACAGGAGCATTCGGCTTTTAGTCAACGCGCACGCTGCGATCTTCATTAGCAGCCATTGGCATGTATATTGAGCACTATCGAACAAGAAAGGGTTGCTTCAATATACTCGCTGGGTTTAACCTCTTTACTTTTAGAAAGGTTTAGCGAGCGTTGAGCCGCAGGGCCATGATCACAATGAACTAGTATATACCATGAATGAATTCGAGGTGGTTAAAGGGGGGAAGCAGATACGAAGCGCAAGTCGTAAGAAATTAAAAGTTGAATCCTCCTGTCTCTCATTTCACATTAGCAGCCGCTGGCATGTACATTGAGCACTATCTGACAGGAAAAGGTTGCTATGTTATACTCGCTGGGCGTAACCTCCTTGGTTTTAGAAAGGTTTAGAGAGCATTGGGCCGCAGGGCCATGAATACAGTGAACTAGTATATACCATGAACTCCAGGTGGTTGAAGGTGGGAAGTAGACACGAAGCGCAAGCCGTAAGAAAGTGTGCGTGTTCCACCTCTCGTTTAGTCCTTGGAATGTCCACTGAATGGCGGTGCTTCTATATGGGGAATATATGATAAAAAGATGCGAGGTGGTGGGACTTGGAGTGTAGAATAGATGGATGAACGGACACACAGACAGATGCATGGATGGACGCATGAACGGATGCAGGGGCAGATGCATGAACGAACGCGGGGACGGGTGTACGAACAGACGCATGGACGGTCACACAGACGGACGCATGGACGGTTGAATGCTTCACCCCACTCTCCATCATTCACTCCGTGGATATGCTGCCATTTTTTTTATTTCGAAGCATTTTTTTGCCTACTGCAAGCACTTGTGGCGTCTATCTGCATAGCTATCTATTTATCTATCTAGTTGATTACGTCTGGGTGCTCTCGTGATCGCCCCATAAATTTGGCGGGAAGCAAAATTGGTATGATAAGCTGAGATGGTTGGGTAAGATGAGACAATAATAATGTCGCAATACTGTCACGTACGCCGTCAAACACTTCCCATCCGACAGTGGCATATACCAACAGCCTGGTATGTGCCGCTGCTATATATGTAGGTATGTGCCACAGGTGATTGACACTTAGTCTCCGTTCAGGAAAGACTAGAACACACATGGCCAACTTCAACGCGTCAGTGTTACGAAAAACCTGACATCGGCAGCGTTGACCAGACAAATTTAAAGAATAAATGTCAGCGTCCCAGCACGAATCTAACCTAAGCATTCTGCGAAGCAGTCAAGCAATCTGCCACAAACCCACGAAATGTCTCGGAATTACTTTTCAAAAAGAGCCTAATATTTGTGAAACGTTAACTAAGGTTGCAGTGCTGGCTATTTAATTTTATAAACAACTCATATGTACTCCTGAGATGCAGCTGTCAGGTCGGGTTAACGTCCATTCTAGTTAGGTGCCATGAGCGAAGTGTTTTTATGTTGCAGTATCCAAGGTACTATTCTCGCTAACACCAGTGCATCATAATAGGTTACCGCTTCTGGTGTTGCTAATACTCTTTTTCCTGTTGTAATCTTTGCGCAAGTGAAAATAACTAGGTATATACACGTATGCAACTCTTCAACTTAGGTGTCTGCGTGTAATATTTGTTCATAATGTTACGAGTAACTTGTTCAATGATCTATTTACAGCGCACAGAACTCGACGAGCAAGATGGCGCCAGACCAGCATCCAACAAAAACTGACTTCGTCCTCCTCTTTCATACAGCCGTGTTTAGCGGCTGTTTTGTATCATAACCCCGGCGGTAGAAGCACCGTCCCGGTGCTAGATTTACGCAGATGATGTCAAAGGGGGGTAATAGGGCTTTAGCCGAGACACGTGCACGGTGTCGCTCGGAGCTGACGATGACTTTGTTGGATCGGTTGGAACAATCTCGTACGTGACGTCTGTCACTTGGCGAACGATACGGAACGGTCCAGTGTAGGGCGACAACAGTTTTTCAGACAGTCCCACACGCCGAGTAGGTGACCAGAGGAGCACGAGAGAACCTGGAGAAAAGTGCACGTCCCTATGATGAGAATTGTAGAGCTGTTGTTGGCGCTCTTGTGAAGCTTGTAGACGGTTACGGGCGACTTGACGTGCGTGGTCGGCGCGGGCAATGACTTCCCCAGCATATTCAGTGGCCGCAGGTAGTAAAGTGCCTAAGGGTAGAGTTGGGTCCCGGCCATATAGTAGGTAGAAGGGTGAATAGCCGGCAGTGTTGTGACGAGATGAATTGTAGGCGAACGTCACATACGGCAGATGAATGTCCCAATCATGGTGGTCTGGCGCAACGTATTTGGCAAGCATATCGGTTAGGGTCCTGTTAAGGCGCTCCGTGAGGCCATTTGACTGGGGATGGTACGAAGTAGTATTTGTGCTTGATATGGCAAGACCTCAGGATTTCATGAACGACAGCTGATAAGAACGTGCGGCCATGGTCGGTGAGAAGTTGACGGGGAGCACCGTGCACTAATATTTTGTCGTACAGCAGAAAGTCCGCAACGTCGTAGCGCAGCTGGTCGGGAGTACTCTTGTGATTGCGTACCGCGTCGCGTAGTCCGTGGCAACAGCAATCCATTTATTTCCGGCTGTGGAGAGTGGAAAAGGGCCCAACAGGTCGAGACCAACTCGAAAGAAAGGCTCGTTGGGAACGTCGATCGGCTGAAGGTAGCCGGCTGGGAGGGCAGACGGCGTTTTGCGACGCTGACAGGGCTCACAAGCGGCGACATAGCGTCGAAGAGAGCGGGCAAGCCCAGCCAAAAAAACCGACGTCGTACCCGATCGTATGTGCGAGAAACGCCCAAATGGCCCGTCATGGGAGCGTCATGAAGTTGATGCAGGACAGTGGAACGCAGGTGCGCTGGGATGACAGGAAGTAAGTCTGATCCGAAGGAATCAAGGTTGCGGCGATATAGGATCCCGTCTTTCACCAAAAACATTCGTAGGGACGGGTCGCGAGGCGTTGACTCCAGTTTGTCAATGATGGCTCGTAAGGAAGCATCCCGACGTTGCTTGCTCTTCGCCAATGTTTAACAGCTGCGACACGGAAAAAACGTCCGTGATAGCGTCGGTATCGGTTGCTTCGTCAACAGGGTAGCGGGATAAACAATCCGCATCCTGATGTAATCGCCCTGTTTTGTACATTACAGAGAACGTGTACTCTTGAAGGCGTAGAGCCCAACGAGCGAGACGTCCCGTGGGGTCCTTCAGGGAGGCTAGCCAGCAAAGCGCGTGATGATTCGTGACAACACGGAATGAGCGCCCGTACAGGTATGGGCGAAACTTGGCGACTGCCCATACAAGGGCGAGGCACTCGCGCTTCGTGATGGAATAGTTGCGCTCGGCTGGAGATAGCAGTCGACTTGCGTAGGCTATAACACGGTCGTGTCCGCGTTGTTTCTGCAATAGCACAGCTCCTATGCCGTGTCCACTGGCGTCCGTGTGAACCTCGGTTGGGGCTGATGGATCAAAGTGAGCCAAGATTGGTGGCGTTGTAAGCAGTGTCGTAAGTTGCGAAAACGATGACGATTGGTCATGGCCCCAGGTAAACGAGGCGTCTTTCTTCAAGAGGTCTGTGAGTGGGCGCGCAATGGTCGCAAAGTTCTTAACAAAGCGTCTGAAATATGAGCACAACCCCACAAAACTGCGGACATCCTTTGTGGTCTTCGGAACGGGAAAGTTCGTGACTGCGCGAATTTTCTCTGGGTCTGGACGCACGCCTTCAGCATCGACAAGGTGACCGAGCACGGAAATTTGACGACGAGCGAAGCTGCACTTGGAGGCGTTAAGCTGGAGTCCGGCTAGACGAAAAACGTCCAGAATAGCTGACAAACGATCAAGATGCGAGTAGAATGTGGGCGAAAAGACAATAACATCGTCAAGATAACACAAGCAGGTGGACCATTTCAACCCTTGGAGCAATGAGTTCATCATTCTTTCAAATGTGGCTGGTGCATTGCAGAGTCCAAAGGGCATCACCTTAAACTGATAAAGACCATCAGGAGTGATGAATGCGGTCTTCTCGCGGTCCATCTCGTCGACGGCTATCTGCCAGTACCCTGACCGAAGGTCAATAGTTGAAAAATAAGTGGCACCGTACAGGCAGTCGAGGGCGTCGTCGATGCGAGGTAAAGGATAAACGTCTTTTTTGGTAATTTTGTTAAGGTGACGGTAATCGACACAAAAGCGCCATGTTCCATCTTTCTTTTTAACAAAAACGACTGGAGAAGCCCAGGGGCTGCATGAAGGCTCGATAATGTTTTTCGCAAGCATTTTGCCAACTTCATGTTGTAATATTGCACGCTCCGACGCAGGCACACGGTAGGGGCGTCAGTGAATGGGGGTTGCATGGCCAGTATTTATGCGATGGGTGACAATGGTCGTTTGGCCTAAAGAGTTGCTGGCAAAGTCTAAAATGCTACGATAGCCCTCAAGAACGTGGCAAAGCGCTGCAGCTTGCTCCGACGTGAGGTACGATGACACCATTCGCTCGATGTCGGTGCCCCAAGAACGTGATGGAGTAGAACCACTGACTGAGCTGCAGCAATCGTCAACTCTGAAGGGCTCGACATGGTCATCTTGGAGAGCAGTAATTTTGGCCAGGGAGATACCCTGTGGCAGAACTTGGGTGGTGAGTGAAAAGTTGACCAGTGGAAGGAAGGTGCGGTTTCTCTTAATCGTCAGAATCTTATGTGGCACAGCAACCCTATGCGTAAGCATCACTGCAGGAATCGGGGCCACCATGTAATCACCATCAGGTAGTGGCGGCGTGGAGGATGAGTCGACATGTGTGACCGAGTTAGGAGGGAGGCGCGTAAAATCAATGCAGCAGAGGCTGGTTTGCGGTGGGCTAGGCGGGTCGGAAAAGAGGGGTAAATCGAGATGGAGAGAGCCAGCTGAACAGTCTATGAGGGCAGAGTGCGTGGCTAGAAAATCCATACCGAGAATGAGTTCATGAGGGCAATGTTCGATAACGGCGAAAAGAACGACAGTGCTTCTCTCCCCAATAGACACTCGCGCAGAGCACATGCCAAGAATGGCGGCAGTTCCTCCATCAGCGACTCGTACAGCTCGGTTGAGGGCGAGCGTGACAACTTTTCTAAGTCGGCGGCGAAGGTTAGCACTCATAACGGACACATGCGCGCCAGTATCTATCAATGCACTGACACGAACATTGTCGACAGTAACGTCCAAAAGGTTCCGGTTCGTTGTTAGCGTTAATCGAGGATTTTTTACGAAGGTCGTCAACGCAGCTCCACCTCCAGAAGCTGCACGGCCTAGTTTTCCGGTCGGAGATGATGCGAATATGTCGGGGAGGTAGCACGGCGTTGTGGGGGCGACCGGGACTGACGACGAGCAGGGGATGGTGACCGGTCGTAGCGAGGTCTGCTCAGAGGGGCTGTAGGAGCGAAAAATGTGGTCGGCGTTGATGGACAAAGTGATGGGGACGACTGGCGAGCAGAAGTGGCGTGATACTGAGGTGCATAATGGGACGGTGGAGCCCAGCGGCTGCGGCAGTGACGAGCGATATGACCAACGCGTCCACAGTTGAAACATACGGGCCTGTCATCAAGGGTACGCCATTCGGACGGATTGCGTTGTATGCGAGGAGCAGAAGGGGGACGAAAAGAAGGCGCAGCAGAGTATACGGCAGGAACAGGATGTAGGCCGACATTCGATAGCTCTTGACGAACGACGGCTTGTATCAAAGAAATCGTGGTCGGGGAAGGCGTAGGCGTCGGTAGTGGCGTGGCTACCGGTTGTGGTGCCTCGACCTCTCGACGAATGGTGCATGTGAGGTTGTCACATAGAGGGGCCTGGTGGAAGGCGTCGTCACACGAAGAAGTGGCCGCTGTGTTCGGAAGGCGCACGATGTTTTGGGCTACACGGCGGGCTTTAGCTTGTTCGAGACGTCGGCATTCTTTAAGGATGGTGTCGATGCTCGAGATGTTGTTAAAAACCAGCAGGTTGAAAGCATCGTCGGCAATGCCTTTCAAGACGTGGTTGACCTTTTTGTCTTCCGACATGGACTGGTCGGCCTTGGAACAAAGGGCCAAAACGTCGAGAATGTAGGAGACGTACGATTCGGTAGAAGACTGGGCCCGTGTGGCAAGAGTCTTCTTTGCAGCGAGCTGACAACCAGATAAATCTCCAAACAGGTCTCGTAACTTTTCTTTTAAGAGATCCCAGCTCGTTATGTCGGCTTCGAGGCTTTCAAACCATGTTCGGAGAGTGCCGTCCAGGTAGAAAAGCACGTTGGCGAGCATGAGCGTGGGATCCCAGCGGTGAGTAGCACTGACGCGCTCGTACCGCTTCAGCCAAGCGTCGAGATCGATCGTACCATCACCGAAGAAAGTGCCGGGATCCCGGAGGTGCGGGAGTGTGACGTAGGTGGTGGCTTGGACTGATGAGGGTGGCGTAGAGGAAGTACCAGCAGTCGAAGCAGTCGAAAGGTCGCCGATGGTGCGACCGCTGCGCGTCTCCATCGAGGTACGGGGGTCGTCCACCTCCACCAATAATGTTACGAGTAACTTGTTCGATGATCTATTTACAGCGCACAGAACTCGACGAGCAAGATGGCGCCAGACCAGCATCCAAGAAAAACTGACTTCGTCCTCCTCTTTCATGCAGCCGTGTTTAGCAGCTGTTTTGTATCAATATATTTAGCCTGACTTCATGACGTATCGCTCAATGTAAAAATTACAACTCGGTCACCTTCCCTCCGCATGCTTCGCATAACGTCGATTCCCAAAGCACTAGGGATCTGCCCAATTAATTTTTGTGGGGGGGAGGGGGGGCGACGGGGCATGAGAACATTCTTAGTGTTGCAGTTGTTATTCGATACAGGCATTTATATCAGCACAAACATGTCACATCCAACTCCAAAACAAATGTCTACCACCGCAATACCCCCCCCCTTCCTATTCTGATGAATTAATTAGAGGGTGATATTTCTGATATTTTTCGAGACCCGTTTCGTCAAGACCATCATCGATCCACCACCTCACAGGAACATCCAAATGTTCTTCCTAATTTAGAAGAAAAGTGTTAAACACTAGCAGAACGAAGACAAAACTAGCGCCGCTAATTTGCAACCTGAACTCGGTATCTATTGAACGCTACAAGCAAGTGAAAAAAAGAGGGATCGTGTGTGTCGGCCAAATTGGTCGGAACGGAAATGAGCTTACCGTGCAAAAGAGGAACTGCAGATTTGTTCGTCGCAGGTGTGCCAGACTTGGCGGCGAATCGGTGCTGTGTGGAGAGCTGTGAACCCCGTACGGGTCGATAGTTCCCAATTAGGCATAATAGCCCGGTCAATATTGGATGAAGTTTTGCGTGGATGAATTTTTTCTATTAAGCAGCATTGGGATATTCCTTGATCCTAATTTTGTTCAACAATATGCATTACAACGGTTAGCGTTCAGCTGCAGCCACCTCTGCGTGAATTCGTCCTTTTCAACGCTTAGTGTGGTTTTCGAGGGAACTCTGATGAAAGACACCGTAACCGTTTATATATGTTACTCGGATTTCAATCAAAGTTTTGATGTAGTGGTAAAAAAATCTCGGCAAGTTTCACGAAGCTTAGTCACTTCTCGCCAATTTTTGAAAATTTATTGAGTCATAAGAAATATTCAAAGGTCAAGATCTGAAGCTGACATAAAGAACCCTACGCATCAGGAAAATTACGGCTTTACGAAAATTTGGTGCCGTTCTCATAGTGACGGGATACTTTATTTAAGGGGTCACTCAAGAAGCTGATTTAGAACGCAATAAACAACAAGCCCCACCTATGCAGCCACACAGAGCAGATCAAGTTTTTTTATCGCACAGCCACGCGTCTGCTTTCTTTTTTTTTTCATAACATTTGTTATGATGCATATTCTAAACTATAACAACTGCTTTGGCATATTGATGCCATTCACTGAGTAACAATAATCACATAAGCATTGCGCAATCATTCAAATGCTTACATACTTGTATACAGTGGAAGTCCTGAAAAACAGCAAACGTTCTTCAAAACCCGTCGCCGAGAGAGGTTGGCAAGGATAAGCTCCTGATCAAGTTGCAGTGCCAGTCTGGGTTGAAGTCAAGTTCTTCGTAAATGTCCTTCGGGTGGATAGCCATACGCATTAAATCCATACTTGAAGCAGTGGTTGGTTTTTCATTATGGTCTGCCTGTAAATACAGTGGAAATAATATACCCTGCTTCAAAATGCAGTAGAAATAATGTTTATGGTTTACAAACACACGGTTTCTGCACGCAGGCTTCACAATACAACTATTATCGCGATAATAATGTGTAGTACAAGCATACATTGTCATCAGGCGTTACAGAATGTGATTATCAAAACTACTTCGTGTTTTAAAGCCGGTCACCCATTACAGAAGGCACACATGTTACTGCACGCATTTCCTCAAGACCACATAGTGGGTGCATAGCAAGTTGTAAAATAGTTTACGCCTACAATTGCTCTCGCTTTAAAGCATGCTACTCCTTACACAGAATACAGCCATAGCTAAAGCTTCACTGACCCAAGCTACTTTCAACTTTGTCAATTACAATGAATAATACTATTATTATCAGAAACTTTACGTTCCAAAACCACCATATGATTATGAGAGACGCCGTAATGGACGGCTTCGAAAATTTTGACCACCTGGGGTACTTTTACCTGCCCCCATATCTGAGCACACGGGCCTACAGCATTTTCGCATCCATCGAAAATGCAGCCGCCGCAGCCGGGATTCGATACAGCGACCTGTGGTTCAGCAGCCGAGTGCTTTAGCCACTAGACCACCACGGTGATGCATTGATTACAATGAAGTAATTGACAATTTAATGTTCACGAGTAGCATCATACATTATAAAAGTATGCACAAAGTGCTTAAAGGGGATGTAGGGGATATCGCTACCACGCTCGAACCCTGAGGGCTGAGCTTAAATATCCTCGAATTTTACTCTATACGTAGCCCTTTATCAAGAGGCTACCTACTGCCAAAAGCTCTCGAACAACTAACTTTACACGCTCCATACTTCGCGCATAACTATTACAGACTTGGCGTGTTTGCCTCGGCAAAGTCGTTCAGCTAAAATATCACCACAGCGGAGAGATCGTTCCTGCAACTACGACAATACTATTAAATGTTCCGCGGTCAACTAAAGCAATAAAACAGCAAAATATTGTACAATGTCTGAGCCAGCAGGCATCAAGCGGTCGTTAAGCCGGCCTGGCTTTCTCATTAACATAATTCATTATGCACGCATCACCGTCTAAATACGCGACCCAATGTTTTTGCTGTGTAACTTTCGTTCATGTGATTTATTTTTTGTTCCCGAAAACGACTGTCGCTTACAGCAGGAGGCCACGAAAGATCGAAAGTCAGCCAGGGTAAAGGTGGGATGCAGAAAAAAACGTGATGGCAGCAGCGCTGGAAGAAATAAAAGGCGTGAAGCAGTGATGTAGGAAAGACTGGTGTGGACACGCCTAAGTACGTAGAATGCAGCAGAGAAAGCTATTGCTCAACTTCGTAAATGTCGTGGCAGCCGGCTTAAATGTCGGAAGATTGTGTTTGTAGGCATAAACAGCTTAATCGCACATGCTCATCAGCACTCCTTGAATTGATTTGACAGGTGGAAATATTTACGGCGCTCAATAGAAATGAAAATTACTCCACTGCTTATAAACACCGAGAATAATTTGGAAATAAAAATTTAAGGTTTTATCGCGAAGGTGCAGCAGTGAGCTGTAGAGAGACTATTTCGGATGCTGCATGACACAAGGTCAGCTACTAACTTCTCTATCACGTGATATTGGGCAAGGAAGCGTGGCCGCTGCCACGGTGTGATAGACACCGTGGCAGCGGCCACGTTGGTTAAGGTGTCTATCACTTTAACGCATGCTCAGCGTCAGTAACACAGTACGTACAAAGGTTTGAGGTATCAAAGACCACATCAGGTACTTCAAGGAAAGCAGTTGTTGCAGGAACCACACGAGGTCACCTCTCACTCTACCCACCCCCACCCCCCATCTCCGTATGTGAGCCCCATGGACTTTCGCTCTAAGAGGACCAGCGCGCTTTCTCAACGCTTGAGCCGCAGCGAGCGAATACTTCGCTTTCTTGGTCTTTGTACGAAACTCCACGCGGAAGGCGGAAATGCACCTGGAGTCTCCATGTAGCCTAGTTGTCATCACAGTTAACGTAACCACAATTAGACAAAAATCGCGTGACAACGCTATCAAGATGGCGGAAAAATGCTATTGAGATGGACAATGTCACATTCAAATCCAAGAAATCTTTCTCAACTTAGACAGTGAATGTCTTCTGCTGGATTAGATACAATAAGCGCTCTTTCCCTGTTTCACCTGATACTATATGAATCCTTTGAGAATGTCGTCCGTACCTTAATGTACCTGTACAACGATAGAGGCGATAATAGGAGAGGCCGAAGTGCAGGTGCACGCAATGAGCTTGCTTGAGGCATTTTGATGATAGCATAATCCTAAAAATTTAGGTCGCTGGCTTCTGTCGGGTGTTACAGAAGTATTGGGGACAACTACTGCACTGAAGAGCAATAACAAGCGCCATGCTTTAATTAGCTTTGGAACTGTGATGATGATAAGCGCAATTGTGCTTAAGTGTTACCACATACAGCAATTGCAAATGTGAAGATCTGCACGGGTGTACAATCGAGTTGAAGAAAAGAGAGAATAAAGCAAGTTGAGCTATTTCTTTAATGGCTTTAGTATGTTTGCTCACGCCGGAAGTACTTGCAAACAATTTATAACGATTCATTCTTGCGCATAGCCTTTGAACTTAATTCAGCAGGCACACATAAACCGAGAAAAACGACGACCGAGAAATAATAGCATCCGCTGATATCTGACTGCTTCTCATCCAAAGGTTGTTTAGCCTGGGTTGCGAACCACAGAATTCTCGTTTTTTCATCGTGTTAATTCAGTGTGCTTACTTCAAGCCACATTAAAAACGAAAGAGCTGGCTTCGAAAATATTTCTAAGAACAGCGAAAAAATTTCTACGTGTTCTTTTTAAGTCCTGTTGTTATGTTTTTTTATGTTCTTACCTTTATAAAAGCCTAGAGCAGCTTGTTATTGAAGCACACTCAATTTGAGTAGAGAGTACATCAATACACGATCACTGATTAAAAGCACAACTGTCTCTAATGTCTTGTACTCTTTCTTTTTCGTCAAAGGTGTAGTTCCTTATGTTCCTCAGAGTTAACTTGTGTATAACGAGTATGCAGTGGTCAAAAGGGCAAAACTAACTTCGAGGTGAGAAACAGCATGGTAGCGAACAGGTGGTATGTAAAAGAAATCTTCAAAATGCATTGAAAGTGTCACACAAGATCAAAAATTGGCTGCGTATCTGCATGCTTCACTGCCAAGGACGTCGAAAGGTGACAGTCTTTTGTCTGGAAGCGGCGCGTGAGATGACGACGCCACCTGGAAGCAATGTCGAGAAACGAAAGTTTTTATAATGCAGAGGAACTAGCAGCTGGCAGCACTACACTGTTCTAGCCAATTAGGTTTAATTTTTTTAAACCTCCTTGTTTCTAGCCAAGCGTAGGAAACAACCACTGTTTTGGTTATAGCGTGGCATTATCAGCACAGCATTATAAACAGTGCAGTGCTTAGGATTAGTATATATGCATTTTCTCAATAAAAATCAACACTTCTTAGTATACTCACGTATTGATGTTGCCCCTCAATATGCGCAATATTTGCATTTTGATTGACAATGTTTACAAGTAGGAACGCAGCCAGGAGATCGAGATGGGTGGGCGTTGAGCAAGGGGTTACACTTTCGCCGGTTGGCTGAATCGATTGAAAGGCAGATTAACACACAAGCAGACTAACCAAAGTTTCTGCATTGAAGTATGCTAAGAAAGACTATCGTCTAAGAAAGACCAGCAATAAACGTGAAGGGGTAAATCACAGGCCACAGAAATCCTGTTTTTCCACCCACTTTGAGAATCAGTAAGCTTTGCGGGAGAAAAACAAGATAACAACCGCCGCGATGGGCACACCACGCACAAAATGAAGTGCTTGACGTGATGCATTTTCTCGAGGAAAGCGTCCATTACCGGCAGAGCGTTTTCTGCTGGAGCTGTTGAAAAGCGCACAACTAAGTCTTAGTGGCTCGGTTTTTTTTTTTTTTTTTTACTGAGAACTCTCCGAGAGAGAGGTGGAAAAGTGTTCTTAGATGACGCTGCGAAATATATGACGGGCGGATTTATGAATGATGGATGTATCGTTGAGCAATATTTCAGATGATGATGGCACCCATTGCTACTGCAGTCATATCAATATAATTATTTCAGTAGCATTCTCTTGCTGTTTATTCAAGACGTTTAGTTAAGCATAAAAGACCTGCTTTGCTGATAATCACGTTTTTTTATGCGCTTACCACAACAACCACGAAAATGCATGCCAGAAAAGTAGAGTGCAAGAAGATGGGCGTTGTTTTAAATAAGCTAACCTCACCATCTGTTCGGAAAAGAAAAACGCAAAAAACTAAGAGCAATGTTCGCCATGTGAACTTGGTTCATAACAGATGTTCATTTCATTCAACACTCTTACACCTTGTCAAAATTGAAGTCACAATGTCCCGGTAAGGTATCCTGTAGGCTAAATAATGCAGTTTAGTTGTTAGTTTCCTTTATTAATCAAGTACCGTACTTAAAGAAAGTGGTTCCAAACGTCAAGGCTCATAAAGTCACCACAATGCACCATATATATTTAACAACACAAACAATCATTACTACAAATATACCGGGCATGTATGGACACTAAGGAGAAAAATGAAAGATTACTAGCCAATATTTTCGTCAGCAATGTCTTGCTACATATGTAATGAGCTTTAAATATGGTCACGGGGTCGTGACGCTAGTGAGGGCAGAGACGGCTTGCTCAAAATGAAACTGTTGATTCGGCCAAGCTTGTGGCTGGCGAACCGAAAGTCAGATTACAGCGATACACACAGGCACTGATGTAGGGTGCTACGCTAAGTGGCTACTGTAAATACGCACCATCTCTTCTTGTCCCGATCATCATTCTTTATCCCTCTTTCCTTCCGCCATCTCTTATCCCCTGTGTAGAGTAGCAGGCTAGACCAACTAGTTCAAGCCGACCTCCCTGCCTTATAATAAATTCTCACTCACACATACACTGATGTCAGGAAAATAATCGCGTTGATACGAGTAATAAAGCAATATAGAACAGCAAAGGAACAACCAGGTGTCAGATCATTCAAGTTGCGCAACGAGTGGGTCATCGAATGCTCCAACTCTTTACAAAAGCTTCATCTCGTTCTCCAGTTAACTGTGGTGCACACCCACTGGGGGGGATTGTGGGGATTGCAAAAGGTTCTCGATGGCATAATTCTACATCGTCGTCAGTCTCAGAACACAAAAATTGCACCAAGTTATTTGGTAGTGCGTGACAGGTACCACGCTTCTCGAAGGAGTGACGGAGGATGGCACTGAAAATAATGCTTACTACACATTGATTAATAGCGTAGTGGGTACCCTGTACGTGTGCTTGCAGCAGATACCCAAATAGAGTTAATTAGAGGCCTCTCTTCAAGCTTTCGCTGTGACTGTGCTGCGCGTTCAGCGCAGGCCTGGCAGCATTCTTAATGGCTTTGAAGCACTCCACGACCAGCCCACTTTCTTACCTTGATTCATCAACCAAATTATAGCGCAATTCACATCGCGTGAAACCTGGTTGTTATTTTAATCGTCTACGACGCTATATTACAAAGGGTAAGGGGATCGTTTCTCACACAGTATGCTCGTATAGGGTCTTTTTTGCGTAGGAGTTGCAAGCAACAGCATCGCAATGTAGTAGAATTCTGAACTTCCCCGCAAAAAGCTAGGGCTTAAATTCCACCCTAGATAATCTTTTCTCAATTCGATTATGTCTTATTTCGAGTGATAGCGGCTACTGAAACCGGCAGTCGCGGTAGTGGCGGGGGAGGACAACTACGGCACCAAAAATGACTGTTGTTGCTATCTCACAACAGCTTTCGCTGTAAGACGCACTACAAACACTCGACAGAAAAGTGAGTGAAAGAACGAAATAATGTTATTTTCATATGTTTGTTTCTTTCGAGCCCCGTTTGTTTGTTTTGGAGCTACTGGGATATCTTTCTGTGTATGAATAACTTTCACCTTCTCTGGGAATTTTCTTGAAACTGAAGCATGGCTGATCTGTTAAAATCCTCATGGAGAAAAGGGAAAAAACAACTAGCAGATAGATTTCTACCATTTAAATCAATCAAAATTGAAGCCTGAAGTAGAGTCTGCAGCCTACAGTGTTAACGGTTATAAGTTAGAAGCGCCATTCACTGACCAAGCATCGATTCGCATATGCAGTGGCACCCGTGGTCCATAAACATTTGTAGGCATGTGTACGTCAACACCGGTCCGTTAACCACTGCACGGAAGCTGTACTTCGCATATCAATCTAAGTCTTTCAATACGAACAAAAATGTTCGGCTCGGATTAGGTACGGGTGTTGTCTCCAATACCTCACATCCGATAGCCGAGGGGAAGCGACTAAAGCCTGAAAGATGGCACTGCAGTGTATTCTCGCCTCTTCTGCATTTCCGCACTAACTTCCTCATTCAAATTTTTCTCAGTCAGGAACGACTACAGAAAGAGTGTGTTCAATGTACGGGAGGATAGAGAAAGCAGACTAACGAGTCGGGGCGGACGATATCTGGCTTGCAAGCGTAATTGCTGAATGGCGCGTGTTGGCGCGATCCGCTGTTACCCGGCTTGTCGTCAATTTCCAATTTCTCTCCTTATCTCCCGAATAGCTTTTTTTTTTCTTTTTGTATTGTCGTTTTCACGACTATGTAGCTGTCGCTTTATGGCATCTGTGACGAGGGCGAAATTAGATTTGATGCACCAATTCTTTCTTCACCCTTTCTCGTATTTTCTCGTTTTTTTTTTCGTATGCGAGTGTAGTGTATAAGATGCATGAATACAAAAGTTCAGTACTATTACTTTCTGTTTATTAATTACTTGGGAATCCACTGTCTTGTGCTTCGCCGTACTTCCTCTCGGTGTTGGCGTTCTTACGAGAACTGCTCATACGCTCCCTCGTCCAGAGGTAATCTGGTCGTTGGAGCTCTATACTTCGGGGGAAAAGTTGACATAACGCTTCCCAAATACTCTCTTTGATTGCTAACGAGGAGCACAACTTTACGAAAATTGGTGAACTCGGAGTGCACATGCAACTCGAATCACATTTGCTCCGAACGGAAGGGCCCTCTGAAGGCTAATGTAGTGGCATTCTGAACTCTCATCCGTGAAAACTTTCTATTTGCTTTTGTTCTTGCATGACAACAAGCCACTAAAATTTTATTTTTATTAGCACATCGAAGTATATAACTTCGTAAAGCGCTGTAAATATCGATGATAGATGTAAAATCTGGGTTCTGAAACACCACCTAACTGGCAGAAAAGAAACTCAAGACAGCTCCACCTTAACGTGACAAAGGATGAAAGAATTGCGAATCTTGGCATCCTTTTTGTTTCTCTTCTGTTTTCTTTTTTCCTTTTTGTTCTTTTTTTTTCTTGTTGTATTTTCCAGCTTTCTTGTCTTCCTTTATTTATTTTCATTTATTAACGTTTTCCTTCTTATTATCTCGCTTCATTTCTGTGTCTTTCAATGTCGCACTTTTCTTCTGTTCTTTTCCATTTTTGTGCGCCATTTATTTTCAAAGCTGGTCGCCTAATTAATATTGTCGTTAACGAGCTCGAAAAACGAGAGGAAGATTTTTTTCGGTGCAAATTCAGGCTCATTATGCTACAGATGGCTCTGCTATACGGGTTTAACCCATAGTCTTTCCTATATTTAACTAGAGACGACTCTGGTGCTGCGATTAATCAGCTACCATATGAATTATGGGCAGGACCCGGATGTGTCCAGTCTTCGTGCTTGCGGGCCTCGAAACCACCTGTGGCTTCGTTTATTGCTGTGCTTCGGTTTTGTTTCGAAGGAAAAAAATGAACCCTTTTGAACTTCGTGACCCGATAGTAAACTGGTAAGCATAAAAAATTGAGGTGTGAAGTGCAACCGCCTAAGCATTTGCTGATTTTTGTTTGCATGACAGAACAGCTCCAAGCCACACGAACGCACGTGGAGCCTACAAGTACGAAGATTAGACAAATCCGTGTACTACCTATCATTCCTACGCTCCCAGAAGTACTGTGCGTTGGAGCTCCCATAGACAATAGTGCTGAAGTCACCTCTAGTGTATTATTCGAAATCTCTTTGGTTTTGACTGCGTTAATATCGTCATGAAGGCGCTGGAAGAACAACAAAGAGAAGTTTACTCTTTTGGTATCATCACGCGCTGCAGCTGGCTATGATATTTGCGACTTTCTCGGCGTTACGATGAGTGACCATGACAGCACATGACAGGATAGGACAACCAGGCCCACTGAAGTGTTCGGCAATTAAAAAACAAGAAAAAACGATTAATATGGTTTCAATGGCATGCGAGGGCACTGGCGCAGTTTTCGAAATTTGTAACAGAACACGATTGTTTCCGGTCCACGCATTCTTAACGTTTCAAATGCCACATGCATATTAGAGATCACCGCTTGCTATAACGTAACGGTGCAATGCAGAACGTAGTTTCAGGACTGTTCTATTTTTACAGGGTGATATTATTTTTTTGGTGCTTTTTGAGAATTCGCAGCTTATATTTGCTGCAAATTGAACGCATTTACGAGAAGATTAGGGTATTTAGGATTACTTCACGAATCAGGAAATGGTTGGTTAAGTGGGTTAAATTTAGAGCCTTCCTCGGGGGTACATTGAATATTGAAAAGGAGCAGCGCGCGGAAACAACAAAACAACGTCTTTAAAGGCCATGCGTCTTTGAAGAACTTCTTATTTCCCAGGTAAACACCTTCATATACTATTCACAAGATAGCCTGCGAGGTCCAACATTGATACGCTGCGTACATTTTTATGCAGTGCTAGCAATGACGTGAGAATAATGATTCAGTGGTCCAGCATTGCCCTATGATCAAGCTCAACTATTTTAGGGAAGTTCTATCAGCACACAGTGTATTATGTTCTCGCCGGAAAGTAACGCAATGTTAGTATCCCAAAGTAAAGTATCATCTGTATTTATGCAGATATTGAATTGATATGAGTACATATCCTATCCTGCGCATACTTCGGTGAAGGCATGACTCAATTCTGTTCGACCTAGGCGAACAAATTAAGCACTTCAATGGATCAGTCTAACATAATCTCACTACATTTGTAAGGACAATATTGCAGGTATAAGTTAGAGCCCACTCGCTTCTGCGTAATCGGCTGCACGTAAATTCAATAGGGTTCATTTGTTTGCTTCATCTGAATATAGCTCTTCTTTGATGTGTGTCGCTTTCTCGGAGTTTTTATTTATTTTCAGGTTGGCAATGGCAATGAAAGCGCCAATCTATTAGTGATTCAGCTCTAAATTAAATTTCCACGCATGAAACTTATTTTGTTTTGCATTTGGAAGCCCAAGCGACCAGTTGGCATGAAAGACTGGTGGCTAGTCGGCACTGCAGATATAATTAAAGAACTTCATTTTGTCTGAGCTGGCCGGAAACGAGTCCAACGAAACCTTATTGAGCTTCTCAAAGCTCGCGTCTGCGAGCTGTGAGGATCTCATTAATCTTAACGTGTTTCCTGCCACGTGTCACGACATTCGTTTCTTTTTTTCAATGCGAAGCATTTCTTAGCGAACTTCGGCGACTTTGAGCATATCTATCTATCTATCTATCTATCTATCTATCTATCTATCTATCTATCTATCTATCTATCTATCTATCTATCTATCTATCTGTCTGTCTGTCTGTCTATCTATGTAGCCACCTACGGCTTTTAGCTATCCTGGCCGTTTCGATAATGCTATTGATACCAAACTTGATATGGCATAAAGTGACTGTATGAAGAACATATTTGACTAGTCATAACATGAAAATCCCGATATGTATGTCATGAATGTCATGATTTACATTTCATGGTCCTGCAGCTCCTGCGGTGGTTTTGTTCACGAGGCATGTTGCAAGACTGGCATGGTATCACATGATTGCATGGCGAACACAAGCGACAGACCTTAACATGATTAAAATCATGACATGCGCGTCATGTAACAACATGACTACATGCCACGCTCATGATGCGCTTACGGCCGTTTCGCTAGCGTCACATATACCAAATTTGGTATTACGGTACGTGAATGGATGACGAAGGTATGTGACTGGTGCAAACTTAATAATCAAGGGATGCGTCTCATGTAACAACATGACTACATGTTACGCTTATTATGCGCTCGTGGCCGTTTCGCTAGCTCCACATGACCAAACTCGGTATTATGTGACGTGAACGGACGACATAGGTAAATGACTCAACCAACCATGATAATAAAGATATGCGTGTCCCGTAACAATATGACTGCATGCCACACTCATGATGTGCTCTGGGCCGTTTCGCTAGCTTGATATATGCCAAAGTTAATAATACGTGACGCCAATGGATGACGAAGGTATGTGACTGGTGCAAACATGATAATCATGAGATGCGTGTCATGTGAGAACATGACTACCTGCCACAGTCAAGGAGGCAATACATTTCGACGTGACGCGGTGCACGCGCTCGCCGGCGTTCATTTCGTCACGTCACGCCAGCGTTGCCACCCCAGGCGCCTGTCCTGCCAAATACTCGCAGGCGCACGCCGTGCTGCATTGCTATGACGCATGCGCGTTTCAGCGCGTCTGGCGTCCCTCCGTCACGAAAATAGGAAGACGCAGCGTAGTCAGGGTAACGAATCGACGCGAAATGCAGCATACCGCATTTCGCGCCGGTTGCCACCGGGCCACGCCGACGGACGCTGGTCGCGCCTGGCGTCAGACTACAGAGTGCTCGCGTTTTGATAACGTAGCGTTGCTGTGCCCAGCGTGCGCACGCGTCAATGCTACATTGGAGTATATTGGGTCCTTCATGATGCTATCGCGGCCGTTTTGCTAGCTATACATATACCAAATTTTGTGTTACGTTACGTCAATGGATGATGAAATATATGACTGGTACAAAAATCATAATCCTGACACGCGTGTCATGTGAGAACATGGCAACATACCACGCTAATAACGTGCTCGCGACCATTTCCCTATCTCCAGATATACTAATTTTGGTATCGCGTGACATAAATAGATTACGAAGGTAACTGACACATCCAACGATGATAATCATGACACGGAAGTCATGTACGGCATCATTTACCACCACCTCGTAACGTTGTGCTGACTTTAAAGCGACATATCAACCTTTCTTATTCCTGCTTTGCATATCATCGATTCCCACTGTACGTGGGATCTGCCCTTTATTTTTGCTGGAGTTCGTCGCATTAATCGAAACAAATTACATTCCAATGAGAAAAAATATAGAATGGGCAAGAAATAATTTTGCCCTTTTTCTTTACGTAGCTTTTACGTCAGCTTTGTAAACAGCAAAACGAAGTCACTCTTTTGTATAGATTAGTATTTCTACGTAATAATAATATTATCTGGGCTTTTACGTCCCACAATAGCGCTAGTGTCATGAGAGACGCCTTAGTTGCTGCGGGAATTTTGACCATCCTGTGTTCTTTACCAACACTCACATTTGGCACTTCAAGGGCGTCTAGCATTTCGCCTCCATCGAAACACCACTACCGTGCCAGGGGTCAGACTCGTAATCTCCACGTCCATTTGGTGTAAGAATTGTCTTTTTTGTTTTTAAATGCGAAGCACTTCTTAGCTAAATTTGGCGACTTTGAGCGTATCTATCTATCTATCTATCTATCTATCTATCTATCTATCTATCTATCTATCTATCTATCTATCTATCTATCTATCTATCTATCTATCTATCTATCTATCTATCTATCTATCTATCTATCTATCTAGCCACCTTTGACTTTTATCTCTCCTGGCCGTTTCGATAATAGTAACGATACCAAACTTGGCATGACATAACTTGACTGTATGAAGAACATATTTGATAAGTTATAACATGAAAATCATGACATGTACGTCATGAATGTCATGATTTACATTTCATGGTACTGCAGCGCTTGCGGTGGTTTCGTTCACATGGAATGTTGCAAAACTGGTATGGTATGACATGATTGCATGGCGAACAGAAGCGACAGACCCTGACATGAAAATCATGATATGCGTCTCATGTATCATGACTGCATGCCAGGCTCATGATGCGCTCGCGGCCATTTCGCTAGCGTCAGACATACCAAATTTGCTATTACAGTAGGCGAATGAATGACGGAGTTGTGTGATTGGTGGAAACATGATAATCATGAGATGCGTGTCATGTAACAACATGACTACATGCCATGCTCATGATGCGCTGGCGGCCCTTTATACATGCTTCACTTATACCAAATTTGGTATTACGGGACGCGAATGGATGACGAAGGTATGATACTGTTGCAAACTTGAAAATCACGACATGCGCGTCGTGTAACATCATAACTAGATGCCACACTGATGATGCGCTCGCGGCCGTTTCGCTAGCTTCACATATGCCAAATTCGGTATTACGTGACGCCAATGAATGACGAAGGTATGTTATTGGTGCAAATTTGATAATCATGAGATTTGTGTCATGTGAGAACATGACTACGTGCCACAGTCAAGGCGCCAATACGTTTCGACGTGACGTGGTGCACGTGCTCGCTGGCGTTCACTTCGTCGCGTCACGCCAACGTTACCATGCCGGACGCCGGTCCTCCCACATACTTGCAGGCGCGCGCCGCGCTGCGTTATTATGACACATGCACGTTTCACTGCGTCCGGCGTCCCTCCGTCAAGAAAACAGGGAGACGCAGTGTTGTTTCGGTAAAGCATCAGCGCGAAGCGCAGCATGTCGAAATTCGCGCCGGTTGCCGTCGGGCCTCGCCGGCGGACGCTGGTCGCGCCGGTCGCGCCTTACGTCAGACTATAGAGTGCTCGCGTTTTGCTATCGTAGCATCGCTGTACCCAGCATACGCGCGCGTCAACGCTACATTGGAGTATATTGGGCCCTTCATGATGCCCTCGCGGCCGTTTTCCTGGCTCCACATATACTAGATTTGGTGTTACGTGACGTGAATGGATGACAAGATATATCAGTTGTGCAAACATGATAATCCTGACACGCATGTCATGTAAGAACATGACAACATACCGCGCTTATAGCGTGCTCACGGCCGTTTCGCTAGCTCCACATATACTAAACTTGCTGTCACGTGACGTGAATAGATGACGAAGGTAAACGACGCATCCAAACATGATAACCACGATATAAAAGTAATGTACGTCATCATTTACTTCCACCTCGCAACGTTGTACTGATTTTAAAGTGGCATACCAACATTTCTCATTCGTGCTTCGCTTATCATCGATTCCCACTTTACGTGGAATCTGCCAATTTTTTTAGCTGTTATAATTTTAGCGATGTACTACCCACATGCCTATATTCTTATTATCGAAAAATGCAGCGGTGCCATGAGGCTCCATGCGTTCCTGTAACTTATTAACGGACTATTTATTGCTGGATGACTTGTGCTACCTTCCGATATTATCATCCCTTTTACTAAATTTTGCTCGTTACGCAATTCATATTGTGTGTCTCCTAGATGCTCCTTTGCTGTTCTAAAACGCTTTATAACTGATACTAACACGATTTTTTTACCGACATCAAGCCTATCTATAAAGCTAGTTTGGTACGGAATTTCAAGCTCTGGTAGAATTCTGGGTTGGCATGCAGGGGAGCCGGGTTTGAATCCCGCCTTGACCTTTGTAACTTTATGTGTTTCTTATTTCATGCGAGAGTGGTTACGTCCATCGCGGACAACTACCACGCCGCACGCGAACCTTGTTGTGATCTGAACAGTTTTCGTTGTAATAAATTTACGTAAGATGCAGGGAGCTGGGGTTGGAGTAGCTACGATCCAATTATGGGGTTGAATTCAGCAACTTCTCTTTCGTAACTGCCTTGTAATTCCTTTCGAAAGCACGCTTCCCTAAAGTTTTACATGAGTAATCCCGAATCAGTATTGATTGCAGTATTCTCTCGCAAGTACTTCCGGCTTGCCACGGTTTTGTGAACGCGAGTACTTGATGTATATCAAAATTAAGTGCAAAATCTAATGTTGTGTGCGCATCATTCGTTATGTGTTGTCGGAATCAATATTTCTTCCTGTCTCTCTAACGTGCAAATTCCCGAGGTTTAGGCTCATGACAAGTGCCTTTTATTTAATTGAGGTTTCTTGAATGCTTTAGGCAGTGAGTGAAGCACGCCACTTGCTTGCTTGAGAACACTCGCCATTATATAGAGGATCAAAGTCAAACTTACCCATACCTCACTTTGAAAGCAGGTTAAAAGAATAACGGGGCAAAGTTACTTCTTTTCAAGCCCAAACTCCTGAGGATATTGCATAGACGCATCTTGCGGGAAGTCCTCTAGACGGCGACTATTTCCGAGCGACGTGGAATTACTTTCATTGAAAGGAAACACGCGTAAACACAATGTAACGTATGGAATAAGAGAGAGAAGAATAAACAGAGAGTACCTTGGTCTTAGTAACACTGGCTACAAGCGCACGAGCATCCTAAATGACGTTAGGGGCGTAAATAAGAATAATCAGCGAAAAAAGGCGAGCGAGGACACTAATGGACTCGGGCGACAAGACAAACAGTGCGCTCTGGCGGCTCTGTTGTGTTCCAATGGCTTCTGGAGGTCAAGCCGATTCTCTCTTCCTGTAAATAGCAGCCCTGTGTGTAAACAACCTCACCGTATAGACTGCTTTGTATAGAGGCACACGACTTCCTGACCAGCAACGAGCTTTAGCACACCCGTGCAGACACAGGCGTCCAACGTAGACAACACACAGTGCAAGCAAACGTATAAAGGCCAGATGGAAAACGTTGAAAATCAAATAGCCCTCGAAAAGAGACACCTATCCATGCCGCTGCACCTGAACCGTGCGTATAAGTTATCGGGCTTGCCAGTTACCACATTTCGTTGCTTGGTCAAAGCTAGAAACGCAGCATTTGTCTCTGATCGTAGCGATTGTTTCGATGAGATATAAAATAGACCGAGAGAACGCCCAAGGGGTCAAGCGCCATGAATTGGCTCTGAATTATCTCGGGCCATTTGCTTTGGCAGTTTGCGTGCAGTGGTAAAGACTTTTAAATATAAAAAAAACACTGAAAAAATTAGTCTAATGTCTCGGCGCACACATCTCTGCGAAGTGTAGCGCCACCATGAGAGCCTTCTAGGTTCACGTAGTTTTCGTTGCTGGCTCTGCCTTTGAGATCATTGAGCAACTCTTTCTATCACTCATATTGCAAAGGTATGCGGGACATTTATCTGTGTGCTCATTTCCCTTCAATTAGATGCTGTTCACGGTGATACTTGCTCTACGACAGGTAGTGCCAAGCACAGGCTTGCGGGCAGGCTGGACGGTACTGGTGCTATACCCCTGTATCGCATCTTTGCACGCTATACTTCTTGTGGGGGGTCTCGCAGTATGCAGTTTGCGAAGAGCGTTGGTAGGTGAGGACAGTGCTGCTTCTATCCCCCTTTCTTCCATTAAGGAGAGCCCCGCACACTTCTATGGCACCAAACAGAAGCACTCGAATTCCTGGTTTTGTGAGAACAGCATTAAACTTTACCACTGAGGCGTACTCCTGCAGGCGCAAATAAACGTGCACCTTTTCTGGTAATGTGGAGGTAGCATTTCGCCCCACCACGGTGGTCTAGTGGCTAAGGTACTCGGCTGCTGACCCGCAGGTCACGGGATCAAATCCCGGCTGCGGCTATATATCCGATAAAGGCGGAAATGTTGTCAGCCCGTGTGCTCAGATTTGGGTGCACGTTAAAGAACCCCAGGTGGTCAAAATTTCCGGAGCCCTCCACTACGGCGTCTCTCATAATCATGTGGTGGTTTTGGGACGTTAAACCTCACATATCAAATCATCAAGTAGCATTTCCGGCCATTATCCTGCATTTGTTATTTTTATTCTAATTACGAAACCGGCCTAGTTTCATCCCGTTGGCTTCATGGTACCCGTAAATTTATTCATTTTAAGCACTATAATTATATGAAATCAAGTGTTTACCTTTCTGAAACTACCTTCGGCCGTCTTCACGTTGCCGCGTATATATTTCCGCCTGTCGCAAGGAACAGGTGCTACAGAAGTTCAGCTGTTGTGAAGAAAACTGTGACACTTTGGAATCGATTCATGCGAGGGGAATGTAAAATAATACAGCTCCACATGGCGTGTACACTTCAAATAAAAGGATGCGATGTTACACAGTTTAGGGCAAAATGGATCTATTGCAGAACAGAATGTACTTGGCAACGCGACCACCGTAGGCATCTGGGAATACGGTTTTCGTTGTCATATGAAAATATGAAATTACCAGCCAATGAAGCTAGGCGTCACCTCATGTGGCCTAGCTCATTGTTGGCATATTACTGAGCGTGCATATGCTCCTCTTTTGCGAAGCATGTTTTGAGCAGGCATGTGGAAGCAATTACTCAGCCAAAACAGTGCACTTGTTTGGTGTTTATTATTTTGTGTTAGCCGTACTTTTCTTTCAGCTGTATGGATGTTTTGTGCTACTGGGAATTTTTTTTTTTTTTGCTATTAGTGCATGCGCAAAGGTTTCATGTCATCCTGCAATATATATCACGGGGGCGCTGTCCAGTATATATGGTGACACGTTGTTTGATTTTAATGGTAGTATTATACGCGGCTCGTCGCCACCTGATCTCGTTTACAACGTACGTGGCCCATTGCAAGCTCCCACAAGCTGGCTAAGCTGATAAAAAAAAGGCCAGACTTGCGCGGAAGGCGCTGCACAGTCACAGCGAAAGCTCCAAGAGTGGCCTCTCATGTCTTCTTCTAAACACTCATAGGGTAACTACCGCGAGCACACTTTATTGATTCATACGAGAGGTTTTACGTCCCAAAATACCATATGGTTATGCAAGACGCCGTAGTGGAGGGCTCCAGAAATTTAGATCACCTGAGGTTCTTTAACGTGCACCCAAATCTGAGCACACGGTCCCACAACATTTCTGCCTCCATCGGAAATGCAGCCGGGTCGCAGCCGGGATTCGATCCCGCGACCGGCGGGTCAGCAGCCGAGTACCTTAGCCACAAGTACACCTCGGCAGGGCCGCAAGCAGACTTGCTTGATGCCCACTATGGCATCAATAATAAAAGCTTTAGATTAGTAGGCCAGCATTTGCTATGCTATTTTTCGTCATTATTCTGAGAAGCATGGTACCAGCTGAACTATTGCGAGGAATTTTGTGTCAATGGTTCATACAGTGACTGACGATGATGAGGAATTATGGCTGAAGTGGGTATACGCCACAGTTAATAGGGGAAGAAGAACAAGCTTTTGTAATGCGTTGCAGCATGGGACGACCCTCTCGTTGCGCTGTTTTATTGTGCGACGACCGGTTGTTCATTCGCTCTTTTAAAACGCTTTACAAGTCGTGTTAACGTGATTGCTTTCCTGACATCAAGCCTGCCTAAGGCAAGCTTGCCAACAAGTCACAAGCACCGACGTGGTTCAATGGTTGAATATTGGGCTGGCACCCAGCGAAAACTGGTACGAGACCCACTCTATCATTGGTACTAATTTTTTTTTGCTAATTTCGCGCGACGTGGTTACGGACAACAGCGGCGGCGGCGGACAACTACGGCGCAGCGCGAGACCCGAGTTGGGAACTCATAACAGCGTTCGCTGTAAAAGTGCTAGAAATATCTCATAACAGCTTTCGCTGTAAATTAGCCAGAAATATTAGCGTTCTAAGAAGGAACCACTGACACATTGGTTAAAATATAGTTTTAATACCATATTTTAACCTATGTTAAAACTGTTGTAATCTATACCATGTAAACATAGGTCTTGATACCAGCCTTATTCTCTAGAATATGGCTGGTAATAATAACATTTGTTTTCATACTCATGCACAAGCAATGAAGCAGGTTGTTTAGCAAAATTTAATCAAGAACTGGCTGATTGATCGTATATCGATAACTTTAAGTTTATGTGTGGTTTGAGAGGTCAAATAATGTGAATTTGCTAATACACTATACTGCAGTTTAATTATGATGACCTTGGTGACGAAATCTTATTTCCTTGATGAAGAAATCGTATCATCATTGACTGTTACTTATCAAATTTTACTTCAGAGTCGGTTAAACTGTTTTTTATTTGATTGAGTAGGGCCACCCATAACCCGCTATTACATTAGAGTCATACTAAAGGCGTCGGCACCTTGAGGGCCTTTCAAATTTCAATTAGATTTCAGAATAACAAACTGTTGCCAAACACTCTATATTTCTTCGAAGAAAGGCGTCAGATCCGTGTTGTTTTGAATGACAGTTTTATCTGGGCATAAACAGTAGGAAAATCAGCAGGATCCACTGGGACATTTCCGATGGAGGTGGAAATGTTGTAGGCCCGTGTACTCAGATTTCGGTGCACGTTAAAGAACCCCAGGTGGTCGAAATTTCCGGAGCCCTCCACTACGGTGTCTTTCATAATCATATGGTGGTTTTGGGACGTTAAACCGCACAAATCAGATCGAGGATCCACTGGAAAATTAGGTTGGCGAACTTTTATGTTTTGGGTGAACATTTCTCTTGTGTGAATACGTCTGCTTTGTGAATTTTCCTGCTGAGTGACTTTCATTTGTGTCTATTAAAGTACTGCGACTGATTGAGCTAGTGTTTGCCAATATGCGCATTTGTATTGTCTTGCGATTGTCCGCACCACTTAACGTCGCCAACTACTATTATTCAAGAGAAGTAGCCGGCAACACACACAGGCACTAATCTTTCAATACATCTAATTGAAAAGTTCAGTAGCGCTGCGCTCGTGCCGCTGAATTTTAATGTGAGCCTCGCATATAGGTACAACTAAGAGACGGCGAAAAGAGGAAATTTGCTTAATACCGCTACAACAATGCCACAGTAAACTGGGCAGCGTTCGGCCGCCTGCACGGCTGAAAACACTCCGCCCAGGACTGTAACAGACGCCCTACAGTATTGCAAAAGTAAAAAAAAAATCAGAGCTTATATACAGAATTGGTACTGCCACGTGCGAGTTATAAACTGCAGTTCGTGGACCCTCAGTGACCTCGATGTCCTGGACTCGACATTGACAACCCTGAACTTTTCCGTAGCTGAGTAAAGCTTTCTTCCTAGGCAAGTCATACAAACGTTCACAGCTTCGCTTCGCCAAGAAAAAGACTTCGCGAACGGCGGAAAAAAAAAAAGCTGGCTACCGATTTGCAAATCTATTTGCGAATACCTTAGAGACGACGTCAAAAAAAGGATAGGTTATAAAGAGGAATGTGTCGCAGAAGGCTACTTACGTGTGCTAACTCTATTATCTAACAACAAGTGACAACGAAAATAGCAATAATAATATAAAGAGTACCGTGTGTCATGTTTTTTTTCTCGACTAATTAAGATGGTTATGTGCAAGTCCAATAGGCTGAAAGCATTACCCTCGAAGCTGGTCTTGTTATTCACAGCGAGGATACAGTGTTTGGCTCTCAGCTGCTGATCTCACGGGTACGATCCCAGCCGTGGTGGTTGCATTTTGATAGTGCCGAAATGTTCCGTGTGTTCTGTGCTGTCAGTGCACATTACAAAATGCCCGACGCTTGATGTTTGCGAACTTTTATTATGGCATTCCTTATAAACGTATCACCGTTTTAATTTGCATATAAAATCCCCAATACAATTATTATTGGGTATATTGTAGTCCCAATCATATCGACTGAAAAACTTTTTTTCTGAACTGCAAATGAGCGTATAAATAAGGCATTATGTGAAACAGCCCTGAAGATAAGGTTATGAGGACATTTACTGTATTCCACAGAAGTGCTTTCTCACGCGATTCAAAATAGTAATTATAGCATTCCATGGCGTGACTATCACAGTTTAAAAAAAACGTCATTTCTGGGACAGGACATCTACAACTCTTCGCGCGGGGGATATTCATGTTATGAACCCAAACCCCAAGCAGTAAACCATCCCACGTAAAAGACATAGTATAAAAGTGTAGGAAAGACATCACTTGAATATTAATTGGAACTTCTTCTAAGGGAAAAAAGGCAACACGATGCTCTTAAGCTTCTAAATCATTCCGGTCGCTCCCTAAGCAGTAGCAAGAAGGTCGCCCGCAGCTGTCACGAAACTGCAGAGAAAAAGCTCCGGTATTCATTTGACTACGCACTATATGCTGCCAGCCGTGTGACCACGATAGACATTCTGCATTTTCTCTTTTTGTATCCTCTATACTTTATGCAGTATGCATGGACTGCAGAAAAGAGATTAAGCACTACATTTCTATTAGCTCTGACGGGACACGCCGACACGTCGGCTTTCCCTGGCTGCTTAAGAATTCTGGCTTTCGGCAGTCAGTGCTGCTATCGCTGTGGTTCCAGGGTTTTGTTGCGCAGTATTGGATTATTATGCGTGCTGAGTATTAGGAGACTCGCTGCTCTAACGAGCCAGGTCTCTTTTATTGCCACAAGGCGGCGCACCTGCTTCCAACTCACCACGTTTATTTAGTTATCATCGAGTGCAGTGCAGCACAATCATCGCGTCTTTCTTTTTGCAGGAACTTTCCTTCTTTTTGCAGGAAGTTTCTTTTTGCAGGAACTACTTCAATTTGGTCTGCGCCATCCATTATAGCTTTGTCTTCTCAGCACTCGTCTCACATGCCGAGTCGCTTTTGTTTTCGGTCGTCTTCTGGGGAGAAAATAAGATATCGCAGACAAAACGTGCCTTTTAGTGGTTATGCATTTAGGAGAGTGCAGTGAGGTTATAATAAATTACGCAAGTGAGGTCAGATTTGCAAATACGGGACCACGCGTTGCATGTGTACGCTTGTGAAGAAGTTAATTTCCAGGTTTGTAGACCATTCGAAACGCGCAGGTAATAAGGGATATAATTAACAAAAGTACCTGGGATTATTATGATGTTACACGTTTACGCCTTGATTGCGGCGTGGGTAAAAAAGAGGGAAAGGAAGGGGCGTACAAACTTAAACGCTCGTTTGGCATCTTTGTTCTAACACGATCATGGCATCTGTGTGGCTTTTATTAGGGCTTTAATTGGTTTTGCAGAACAAAGCTATGTGTGCAAACGCAGAAATTTTATTGATGCCACTCAAATAGCTTTATGCTTCAAAGTGAATGGTTCCAGGAAGCTTGAGACGGCAGCGGAAGAAAAAGTAACCCACTGGAAAATTTGATTCGGTGTTGTGCATCAACTGGTCCAGTAAACTATACGGCTAAACTACCTTCACGTGCTTTGAACTTGTGACGTTTTTGTTCTACTTGCCCTAAAGTTTGTTCTACTAAAATACTTTTGTGCATTTGTACGAACATACAAACACAAAGTTATTAGGTTCCTTTAATTAACTGTAAATTATTGTCATTTGTAAATAATTTATATTCTGGCTCTACTGGCTGGAATAGTGAGATATGGTCAGACCGGAAGACTCCGTACAAGAAGAGTGGCAACACCTTTCCAATATGCTACATCATCCTAGACGTAGTCGTTTCTGTCCTTTAATTTCGCAAGCAAGGCGGCCGATGACCTTTGTTTTGTTAACCTGGCAGAACTTGAGTGGCCGATATTTTCTGCATTGCCGAAAGGGCTTAAGAACCGACAGAAAAAAAATACCTTGGCCGATTCGCTATGTAGAATGGAATCTTCTCTTCCGTTTTCCTTGCAGGTAGCCACGTTCATTCGACATCATCGTGCGTTGACGAAAATCCCCACACACGCAACGACGTGAAAAGGTTTATTGCGAGACACGCAAACGTGAACCGTTCAGACAGCGATGTAGGCGTGCCACCATTTCCCACCAAAATGCCAACGACAGCAGGAAAGTTTTTGACGTGCTTGGAATAGGACAGCGCATGTGCTGGTGGACGATTCTGTACGAACGGTCCAGCTAGCTTGTTTTCGTCATCTCTGCTGAAAGATGTCAGAGAAGAAGCGATTCGTCGTGGGGAAAGCAATGGAATTCCTATGAAGCAAATGTGCTGTGCTTTGCAATACCAATTCAAGTGCTTCCCCGAATGCGAATTGGACGGGGAAAAAAGTACGGAGTGCTGTAAGAATGACTACATAGAAAATGTAGTAGCGTAATGTAGCGCATAACATTTTTATTTTCGACTCTGTTAACTTGGTTTCGTTATGTTTCTTTTTCTCAGTGTCACTCATAAACCTTGAACACGGCCATCACAGGAAGTTTTCTGTCGTGTGTTGGTCAGCCGCCCGTGGCATGGACGCTTTCGCACCTCTACAATATTCTCTGCTTGCACTCGTTTTTCCTCGGAGCCTTCTCTGGAGGCATCCTTCAGGAATTTCTTTGTTCGTTTAGCAGACAAGAGACACGCCAACTGCAGCTGTTGTACGTGCTTGCGTCTGCGAGATTTGTCACGTCTTGGAAGAAATGTTTTGACCCGCTTGTGCGGACGTGTGACCTTCTACGCTTAGTACATATTTCTCTTGTGGCGTTTGATTTTTTTGATATCGGCAATTTTTCTCTTATTTTGTGCTGCTTTGTTGCAGGCTCCAGCTTCTTGATATGTTTACTAGAATAATTGGTTCTTCAGTTTTCTCTATCTTCAAGGGAGTTCGTCGCGGTGGCGGACAAGCAACATGAACCACGAGCACAACATTTTATTAAGCGCTTAATCGTCTCACACTATTGATATAGAGCACCAATTATATAACACCACGTCAACATTTCATTTTGGGCATGAAATCTCAGTTCGTCGTTATATGGAAATTCAGAAAACAAATTCAAGAACAAAGTTTCGTAAATAAGCCTAAAAGTTGTTTATTTTCAGGCACAGCTGCAATGTCCCCGTTCGTTCTTTGGACCAACTGGCGCAAGGGGAGGAATAAGGGGGTGAGCGCAGAGCACAGCTTACGGAACGCAAAACGCAGAACACGCCCTCCTATGGTCATCAATGAGGCGAGTTTTTTCCGACTTATCCGCTCCAGCAAGAGTGGCCTTTTCGCACTTTTATTTATACAAAGGCTTTTAAAGGTGCAGTTGTCGGAGCATTGCACGTTGGTGCAGCTTCGAATCACCAACAGAATCACTTGATATGTCGCTGTAAAACGAACTGCTCTATCAGAGGCACAGAGCCAAGTGCACGCGAATGTTTTCCAGGTCTAATTTAGCGCTGGACAATTTTGTAGTCTTCGTCGATATGTTTACACGTATTAAGAAGGCGATAGGTGCACCAATGAATGCACCTATGCCATGCTTTCCCTGAAAAAGTTGGGTTCATTGGGTTGTATTATAGGACTTGCGGTTTAAACGAACAGAGTAGGTCAGCACGTCATCTGTTACAGAAGAAAGAATCTCATTTGATAGAAATCGTATGGCCACGTAGAACAACAATGCAGTGATATTTCGATGCTATGTTGACGTACAGGCAGAAATATGGTTCAGCCTATACCATTTGTTCGCGGATTTCGCTTATGGATTGAAACTTGAAACATCTCTGAAGCTCTGAGGTTAGAAAACGGGGTATTCTTGCAAAAACCACTCTCTTATATTACGCTTGCCACTCTGCTGGTATGCCATTCATTGTACCAATATTAGTGCTTGGAACGATCCAGATGACCTAAAAATTCACGAGCGAATGGTTAATTTCATTTTTTAATTATTTCAGTTCATGATATATTTTCTTGACCTGCTCCTTTATATCTTTGCGCAGCCATTCAATTTCTACGCTACATAACGAGCAAAAATGGAGTAGCTGAGGTGATATAAACTTCAAGTTCTCTTTAGTAAGCAAGTTAGAGCAGCGCAGATCAAGGCTGCTCGCGGTATCATATTATCGTTTATCTTCGAGTAATGGCTTTTTTAAAGCCTGTTTTGGCAGAGAACGAAAGTATCAGACATGTATCCTCAAGTAGGCCCATGAAATCAGGCGTATCATTTCAATAGATGCATTTGAGAATAACTTCTCTGACACCACGTGCTAACAACGCATACATCATTGCTACTATATTAATACATATATTAATTTATATTATAGCATATAATGCATTATTCGTGTAACAACGCATATAAATTAAGGGAGAAAATCAAGAAGTTTTCTTATCTCCATTTGCATCGCAAGGTGATAAATTGAACGAATATTTCTTCTGACTTACAGTACTGCCTCCAGCGTACAAACAAAAAGCCCTGCCAGTCAAGGTGTCTGCGTACTTCATGTGAACGTGCCAAAAAACGAGGGAGGTTCTCATTATGTGTTACTCCCAAGTTTGAAGCAATTCAGACGTCCCCACTTTTTTGACAAACCCGACCGACCCAAATTCAAGCAAGACGCCACGCATCGTCGTCTTGAACGAAGGACAAGAATATTGGAATTTCCATTTTCAGTTTCGGGGCAAAGGAAATGCACTATTTTCTTCATTTTTCTTGGACGTCAATATCACTGCTGATGGCCCTTAGAGTGCCTGTGCCAACATTTTTCATGGAAATATGTGTGTGCATTTACTTCAAATAATGTTTCTGCTTGAACGTTTGGATGAATGTTTTTGCGGCTGCTTTTGAGTCCGGCATTCACTTGCCTGGCTCCACACACATATTTTTTTCTCGTCTTTGTCGTGGTGCAACAACCAGCGCCAGCTGACCTGTTTCACGGTACTCCTAAATTTTTCTATGTTAACTACAATTCAGCACTGTTTCTCATGTGACAACGGTAAGTTCTCTTCTAAAGTATTGCTTTTGTTACTTTTAAATGCAACCGCAATGTGGCGCATTTTCACTTTGGGATTCCGTTAGGTTCAGTGCCGTACTTTCGGCAAAAAAGGCGCTGGTGAGCCTATCAGCAAACAGCGTCAGAGTTTCTTTGCATTTAACTTGAGTTTTTCGTAAGGTTGCTGCACAAATCAGCATGCTTGCGAGTGATATATGAAGAGGAGTCCCAAGTTTTTTTTTTTTTAGTGCGCCGAAAATGAGTCAACAACAATTTTGCAATCGACGACATTACGTAAGCAGCAGTCATCAAAATACGCCAGGCAACGAGCTGACTCCTAGTAACATTCATAGCGCACAGATCGGACAGGAACATGGAGGTAGCGTTGTGTTCCCAGTCGCGTGCATGGGATGGGGCAGGGAGAGGGGGGGGGGGCACTCTCCTAGTCACCAAGGACGGGATGCAAAGTTAGCCGTACAAATTGACGCAATAGGGAGGGGCGCGTGGTGACACGAGAGGGAGGGGGCGCAAAGTCATCCCGATGTATTGAAGTAATAGGGAAAATGGCGCTGCGAAAAACCTTGGCCCTCCTCCCTTTCCTGAAGGAGAACTAGGCACCCGACTATATGGGTGTTCCTGTCCTTTCTATGCGCTGTATGTACGGTTAATATGCAATACCAAAACGCCTAATCTATGCAGTAGGTACCACCAATTTTTGAAAGCAGCTGACGCAAAAACACCGGGCTCGTCAAGCCATGCAAAGCCTCTGTTCACATCATGTATATGTGAGGCTGCACGGCAGTCTACTGGAATCGACGAGGTTATGGACAGATACACTTGTGGAAAGTACATTCTGGCAGAAAGGAACGGACAAATCGATGTAAAAAGAAGGAGGTTAGCCAGCTCGTACACCTGCTAGCTGTCTTTAGTGACCATGAAGTGACGGAAAAAAGCAGGATAATCACAAATAACGTTTGTTTTTGTCCTTCTTTTCCTTATCAGTCGTCTCTTACCGGCATTCACGCCCATCAATGCATCGGGCTGCTCCCTTCCGCCAACCGTTTTTTTTGTGTGTCCTAATTCCGCATTTTTTTAAAATGAGCACGAAATCATTATTATTATTAAGTAATTCAGCGGCACATACTCATATGGGTTTAACCGGATAACTTAATCCCGTCTTTATTCTTGTTGTAGTAGCTGCTGCTGTTATCACGTTCCCTAATTTGTTAGCTCGATATCACGTTTCTGGCTTTTTTTGTGTGTTCTTCCACTCCGCTGTCTAATTGTTGCTTGAAACAGGAGTACTGCAGTGGACGCCCTTTTCTTCACAAAGAAAAAAGGAACGAAAAGAAACCAGTGGGTGTCGTATGACAGTAGGCTATAACAGTGACCGCTTGCTGTTGTTTATATCATGTGCCTGAAAAATGCTCATTTCTTGCTCCAGTAACCAGGCTTATGCCGCTTGTTTGCTTGCTAAACGAGGGTAGAGGGGGCAGGAGAAACTAACGATGCAAGCCCAACAAATGGTCTCCTCTGCATCCTAGGCTCTTTTTCTTTTTCACTTCTATGCACTTATTTCGACACATACTTACTTATTTCTCAGAAGCGTGACTATCAGTCACTGGACAATGACCACAAACCATAGACGGCAGCATTTCACAACCAGTACAGATACATTCATTAGGGTAGGAAACTTGGCAGAGCGGACATTTTTCGGGCATGATAGCGCTCTACATTGTTCTCGTACTGTGTGTGCGTTTCTGTTATTGTGAATTCACATAACAGCCCATGTAAAGGCAAGGATTGCGATAATGTTTGTCCCCAACCGCCCAAATGACAGAAATGCCTGAATTCCTGACCGTAAGCAATCAGAGATGATGGGCCCGAAATGCCACGCTGCACGGCAAAGCTCGCTCTGCTCAGAAATCATAACCGCTCGCATAACTAAGAATAATGACTTTGTTCAAGAATGCAATATTGGAACAGTATTGCCACAGCTTAGCTATTGATGCAATGAGTTTGCGTTTCTTCAGTAGCATTCGCTTTCTATGCAAGTTGGCCACCATCGTAGTATTGCTGCTTATATAACAAAGCTCACTTATATCGAGAGTGGCCCCAGAAGTTCACCCTGCAATGTATCTAGCTGCTTTCCTTGAGTGTTAAAAATACAGCATACAGAGAAATCACTAACTTCTAGACCATTGCCCACATGACTTTAAAGCAGCGGATATCTCGGGCACTATCTAGGAAGGCAATAAGTAATCTGGATCATGTAGCAGTGTTATAAAACTGAAAATGAAAAATAAATCGTGGAATTTTCTTATAACCATGGCAATCATCAGCCTAAATATGCCCCCTGAAGGGCTCAAGGCCTCTCTTGTATTTCCACCGTAAACAAGGTCCTGTTAATTCTGCTGTGACGTTATTGCCGCGAACTTCTTTGTCTCATCTGATCACCTAAACTTCTGGTGTTAGCACGCTACCCCATCTGTTCTCCCACGCCATGAATGTGTCGCATACAGCAGCCTGAATGCGTAATAAAAGCAACTACGTGTTAAGATATCATCTAGTCTCTTAAAGCTTTCGCGCACTTTTTGAACGACCACCACTGGCGGTATGCGACGCCGCCCAAAAGGTTCTCCTAAGCTACCACCATAGGTCCGTATTGTTAACAGCCCTGCTGCCTTTTTATATTAACAGTCTTCCAATCTGCATGAAACAGTTTCAACGTGTCTATAAAAAATGTTCTGTCCAAACTGTGGTCTTTTATTTATGCGGCTTCTAATTTTCTTGTCTCTCTAAAAATGAACAATAAACATTCACTTATTATCGATTAATCAAAAGCTTGGTCTAGCACGCCTATCGCACCAAGCCTACGGATGCGTGGCCACATTCGGGGCGTCAACTTCACAGGGATAGTTTCATATGAACCCTTGCAATCACATTGCTCACTAAATAAACTTCAAATGCTAAATCTGTCTTTATCTCTAATATGATTAGACTATGCGTGTAGTGCTGCCCAGTCCGTGGCTCCACCCAACACTACGCGCTACATTTTTTAGTATGGCTTCCTTCGTTGTACTTTACTATGTAATTCTGACATTACATTAAAACATATCTTTAGCTTTAATGTCGAAATATTAAGTTTTTAGCATTGCAAGCATGCTTTTGTGTAAAGTGGAAGAGCTAATGTTTTAGCTACCAAGGCATATGAGTCTGATGGCGTAACAATATTTTTTGTGGGGCTTGCAGATTATTTTAAATGCGAAGAAATTCTTTGTGCCCTGTAAGCCATTTTCTGCGTTTATCTGCGTATTTATCAATCATTATATCTATCTGGCCGCTTAGGTATTGGTGCTTTCGAGAAAAACCTCTTAACTTTGCGTGAACTGTAGCGCGTCGTGGCGACCGCAGTCTGCGGGTAGCGGGGCCGGTCGCCGTCGCTCCGTCGAGCCAAGGACTAGGGGAGAGCTTTGAGCAAACTTAACGGATTTATTTACATCTTTACAGTGAGTTGTTGAGATGACAAAAGAGAAGAGAAGAGCTTTTGGGCGAGGCACTGCACGCCCTTTTTGTTGACCACCGTTCCCTAGGTCCCTAGGTTGGGGATCACTACACAAAACAATGCGGACCAATGGTGATGTGGAAGTTCCTCTCAGTGAAGTACCGCCCGTCATGTATGTTCATAGAGGCACAACACTGGCTTGCACATACACACCCACCTTTGCCACTAGTCGCAGCACTGCCGTAGAACCGGGAGGGGGAGAGCAAAAGACGCACGGGCGCCTCGACCCCTTTGGTGCCGGCCTCGCGCTGCGTTCCCACGGGAAGATTTTAGCGCGCCCTTTCGAGAGGTGCCAGGTTCGTGGAATCCTCTGAGGAGAGCCCTTTGACCAGCGCCGTCGCCGTCTGCTGGTTAACGCGCCAACGTGATGCGTGGCCCAGGCGGGAGATAGAGCGGCGGCTCCATAACCCTCTATAGCAACATTCCACACAGTTAGCGCCGCTGTCAATCAGTGGGCGCCGTCTCGTGTAGTCGGCCCCTGTTGCTTCCCCCGTCCAGCCATGGCGAGACTATCCTTTTAGCACTGGTCCGGCGGGGCGAATGACCCGCTGGGTCAAGGCATAGCTTGATCGCTACAGAACCAAAATTAGTGTGAAAGAGTAAGATGGTATGGCGAACTTGACGCGCTAGTCAACACACCAACAATGTAAATATCCCGTGACATAAGTCGTCAAACAATTCCCGCCAGACAGTGGCACATACCTGCGGGCGGTATTTGCCACTCGTATAGGAGAATGTGTCACAGGTGATTGAACTTTAGCGTCTACCGACGAACGACGAGAACACACATGGGCAATTTTAACGCGTGGGTGTTAAGAAAAACCTGACCTCAGCAGCATTAACCCGAAGATTGCAAAGAATAAATGCCACGGCCCCAGCAGGAGTCGAACCCAAGCAATCTGTATGGCAATCAAGCATTCTACCACAGAGCCACGCAAGGCATTGGAACTACTGCAGGAACTACTTTTGAAATAGACCATAATGTTCGTGAAACGTCAGTTGTGGTTACTCTGCTGGCTATCCGAATTTATAAACTTTCATATGTACTCCTTTGACGCAGCTGTAACGTCGGATTACCGTAAATTGCAGTTGGCCGTCATGCTGTTAAGTTTATTTATGTAAAAGTATCCAGGACCTCCATCCTCGTGAGCACCAGCGCTTCAGATCAGCTTATCGCTTCTGGTTTTGCTAATACTCCTGTTCCTGTTGGCATCCTTGCGCAAATGTGAATGGGTGGTTATATAAACATCTGCAATTCTTCAACATATGTCTGTGCGTTGCGTGTAACATATATGCATATATTCAGCGCCACTTCATAACCTGTCACTCAAAATAAAATTACAACACAGTTACCTTCCGAACTCTGCATGCTTCGCATAACGTCTCTTTCTAAGGTAGGTGGAATCTGCTGATTGTTTTTTTTTTTTGAATAATATGACTGACAAAAGGGTGAAACAAGACCAGCATAAGAACAAAACTGCCATCTTAACATCACTTCACGTTGATTTGCATCTTATATCACGAAAGTAAATATTGATCTCGCGTATCGTTGCCCCTACGAATGTCGTTAATTGTTTTGTTAAATGAGATTAATGTCCTCGCGGTGGAGCACCTTTGAGTTTCACGCGTCATTAACGGTCTGGAAAGACGTAATTATCCCAACTTCGTGCACTAAGAAATTGTGCGACACACATAAAGCTTCATACCCTCGCGTCCATCAATATTCGGGTCTGCTTCGAGCGAAGCAAGCCCAATATGCACCGAACTAAGCAGCACCACGAGCAAGCACCGCTTCATTATTCTCCCGTTCGGATTTCTCAGTGTCGCTCTGTTTAGCCGGTGCTTCCATGAGACAGGCAACAGCTCTGGGCCCTTGTTTCCAGCAGGCTACTACCTGCATTGAGGATGAGCAACAAAGAATGGCATTAACAAGGTACGGACCATAGGATGAGCGAAAGGGAGGCGCTGAATAGCACCAAGCCTTGCGTCCGGGTCAAAGAATCCTTGTTTGGAAACTAGTAGCGAAAATCAACGTCACATGCAAACAGCTAAGTGACATCCAGCCGGTTTCGTTATTTGTTCTTTTTATTCTTCATTTTAGGTTCTAGATTCCTGTATACGCTTACTGTTGCGAAAGAGGTGAACCTCCTATAGCTGTCTGATGCGCAACCACGTTGCAGCTTCAGGTCACGCTGCAAGTGAGCACAAATTTGTCGTGAGGAACTCCCAAGAGATAATGATGCGAGGGTCATGCGTAGAGTGAAATTGAAATTGACACAGTCCCTGCGCCCTTGTTGCGTGAGAAGAATTTTAGGCACCGTGCGGGAATGCTTAACTATCTCCAAAATTGTGTTATATATATTTTTGGCTCTGAAGGCAGATGTCTATACCAAACCTCCAACAGTTGCGCTCAAAAAGATACGAGTGGGCTCTTACACAATGCAAATGCGGTTCTAAAATCGGTTCGATTAGAAACCGATAACTCAGTTCATATTTTTTTTTCTAGTTGCTAACTTTGAGACGCAATGATGCGAAAGTTCTACAACGTTTGGCCAGGCAAATTGCCCTCGTGTTTCTTCTACGTCTTTCTGTTAACTCCCTGCTAACATATTCAGTTCCACAACTTGTATTCCTGCAGAAATCTGTGTGGCAAACGAGGCATCTTAATTGAAGTCAATGGTATACTCCATGCTTTGTTTACTTATTTGCTTTTTCAAATGTAAAAGGTAGCTTCGTATAAGACATGGCGTTGGACAATTTGCAGAAAATACAAAGATTGTCCACAGCAAAATAAATAAATAAAGATTAACACATTATAAGAATGCAGAAAGAAGTTCACTTCATTGTGTGATACACTTAGATAATGAGCTTGCATACCGGTATCCGGGTTCGAAAATTTTCGAGAATGTGGTTTTCTGATATTCATATCCCGTAATATTCATTGGGCGCGAAACCTCATGGTTCTGTTAGTTAAAGAAATCATGCATCAGAAGCGTGGACACGGGATGCTTACGTAAATGCCCACGTACACTGGTCTGGCTATTCTAAACTATAACGTGAATTCTTGTTATAATAACTGTCGTCTGTGTTTTTTCGCTTGACTGTTGCCTACGCGGACGGTGGCGCTTTCACTAAGACGTTATTAACTGAGCAATGCCTGTTTGCATGCGTTCATACATTAACTGAAAGCATTGCACACCAGACTTAATGAGTTAAATTTCACCAGCGCTTCATAGCTAAACGCTTATCTCAAACTCCAGGTGTTGGAGTTTATGCAACAAGTTTGGCAAAAAAATACAAAAGAAATGCCTCCCGAGGTAAATAGCTTACGAAATTAGGTAGCGTAAACTTGTAAATTAAGCAAGGCGATGAACAGCGTTGAATACAAACGTGGGAAGAGTGCTTGATAAATCAGTTTGAATTAATATTTTGCCCGCTTGCTGCAATCTCCCAAACTATTTTGGTAGACCCAAGTCTGCTTAGCAGTTCTCAACCTTACTTAAGCGTTTTTTTTTCTCAAAAGTTACAGATGCAAAAACTGAATATACAGAATAGAGCGTAGCAACATAATCAAGGACGACTGCAGACAGATGATTGTGAAACTCTGGGTGCTCATTTATTTCAGTATCTCTCGAAAAAGTTTTGCAACAGTGTCTATACTTGAGCGTTTCACGAGCTGTCAAACCACGTCCCAATTATTTTCTAATAAGGGACATAGGTTTTCGCTGCCTTTTAACACTGTCAGAGCGCAGTATCAGAACCTGCACTTGAGTGGGTATTTCTCACCAATTTTCAAAAGCACCCCGACTGGTAAATAAATGTGAAGGGGCTTGTGAAGAGGGGCAAAAGAGGATTAAACTGTATCGCCATGGCTGCCTATTCTTCGACTAATACACCTTCATAGAGGGAGATAGGAACGAAGACCGGAGAATAATAAAACTCGGGAGAACAGAAGAGCAGATTAAATGGAAAGTGGCGTAAAAGCTAGCACCCATACAACACTCAGTTTATAAACTTTCTCTTCTTCTTCTTCTTCTTCTTCCTCTTCTTCTTCTTCTTCTTTTCCTTCTTCTTTTTTTTCTTCTTTTTTTCTTCTTCTTTTTTCTTCTTCTTTTTTTTCTTCTTTTTTTCTTTTTCTTCTTTTTCTTTTCCTTTTTCTTTTTCTTTTTCTTTTTCTTTTTTCTTTTTCGTCTTCTTTTTCTTCTTCTTTTTCGTCTTCTTCGTCTTCTTCTTCTTTTTCTTCGTCGCGGTCGCCGCCGCCGCGTCATTATTAGTCAGATTAATATGACGCCGCCACGTCATATTAGTCAGATTATCGCTCATTGTGTCAGCGCTAACATCGGTTACCTCGTATAGAGCCTCGAAGCTCTTCCGAATCGAAACTCTGAATTCCTGTACTTTCCCTCTCACCGCTAAATCATTAAGGGGTTTCTGGTGTAGCAGTTTATGCCTTTGCTTTTTTAAATCCAGTTGAATACGAGCTCTTACCATTCTATGGTTGCTGCATCAAATCTTGCCAACTACTTCTACACCTGGTACAATGCCCGGGTGTGCACACTGAATAAAATCTATTTCATGTTTAGTTTCACCATTTGGACCTCCCACTTCGTACTTTACGAACATTTAAACCTGCATTCCTGACACGAACTTTTTGTGGATGCTACAAAAAGCAAAACAATTGGCAGCATAAGCACGGAGTGAATGATGGAGAGTGGGGCAAAGCATTCGTCTGTCCATTCGTTCCTGCTTCCGTCTGTCCATGCATCCGTCTGTGTGACCGTCCATGCGTCCATCCGCCCGTCCGTGCGTGCGTCTGTTCATGCGTCCGTCCCTGCGTTCGTTCATGCGTCCGTCCCTGCGTCCGTTTATGCGTCCATCCATTCATCTGTCTGTGTGTCCGTTCGTCCATCTATTCAACACTCCAAGTACCACCACCTCGCATCTTTTTATCATATATTCCCCACATAAAAGTACCGCAATTCAGCGGACATTCCAAGGACTAAACGAGAGGTGGCACAGGCACACTTTTTTATGGCTTGCGCTTCGGGTCTACTTCCCACCTTTAACCACCTCGAGTTCATGGTGTGTTTAGAAAAAGTTGTTAATGATTTAGAGCACGAGGTACTCCACTATGGGAGAGCTTAAAGCCGTCCTCGAAAATGCAGTTCATGGTACATACTAGTTCACTGTATCCATGGCACTGTTGCCCAACGCTCGCTAAACCTTTCTAAAACCAAGGAGATCACGCCCAGCGAGTATAACGTAGCGACCTTTTCCTGGCAGATAGAGCTCAATGTACATGCCAATGGCTGCATGAGAAATGAGAGACAGGAGAATTCGGCTTTTACTTTCTTACGGCTTGCACTTCGTACTTACTTCCCACCTTTAACTACCTCGAGTTCATTCATGGTATATAGGATCCACCGCTAGGGGGCCGTATAGACCAGACGCGTCTCGCATGGGCTCCTGCTTTTCGTGCTTTTTAACCCGAAACAAGGCCAGTGACGAACCCAAGAGTTTCACAGCCTCAGCCGCCAAGACACGAGGAATCGGCGGACACCTGCTTCTTTTGGGTGAGTGCATTCTGTCTCAAGATATAAGACTTAATTCTCGACAAGCGCGCGTCCAGTTTATTAAGCCTAACGCCAAGTTCGTTCCTGGGCAAAGCCGCGCGGCGCGTGCACAACGCGCTCAGGCGTTCCTGACGGCACGGCACGAGCGCTCGCGCTCACCGTGGCGAAAAGCGTAGAATGAGCAGAGACGCAGCCACAGCAAGCGAAATGCAAAGAAACCAGCAAGACGAAGAAAATACAATGCAAACTGACCAAGTGGACGACAACAAAACAACAGAAAATTTGTGGACCTATGACGCTGGCAGTGGCAGAACAATTGCAACGGAAAGCGCTTGGATCACGAGAAATAAGAAAGACAAGAAGGCTGTCGCCAATCCAAGGTCACCGGCCAACCAACCCACAGAGCAGCCACCTATCAATGAACAGACGCTAAAGTCATCACCAACGCAGCAACAACGCAGGCCCAAGATGCCACCTCTGCCGCTCGATGACTTCAAGATCGTCTACCGCCCGCAAGCGCCTTGACCTCACCAAATGGAACACCGTCGCTGTCACGCATGCCATCGGCAGAGTGAGTGGACTATCACAGCAAGACTTTAACGACAAGGTACGCGTACAAGTCCAGAGAATGGAAAACCTAATCATCGCAAGCACCACCGCCAAAGAAGACGCCAAGAAGCTGGTAAGCATCCAGAAAATACAGCTTGGAGGAAATTTTTACACTGTGACCGGCAACATCAGAACACCGGACGATGTCTCCAGAGGCGTAATCAGCGGCTTGATACCCGGTACGAGCACCGCAGAACTCATGGCTGGAATTCGCGCACCGGCAAGATACACAGTTCTTCATGCCCGAATGCTAGGTCAATCGACCGCAGCAGTCGTCTTCTTTGAAGGACCGCACGTTCCCTACTACATAATTTTCCAGAGCGTAGACTTCCGCTGCAGACCATATTGTAAGTCAGTGCAGTATTGCCGAGCTTGTGGCAATACGGGTCATCGCCAGGACGTCTGTCCGAAACCTATCCCGGATTTCCGCTATAAATGTGGCAAGGCCGGACAAACGCAGGGACATGAATGCGCAACCATCTGCAAGATCTGTGGGGAAGGACACGAAACAGCAAGTAAAGAATGCAAAAGGAGACTATAGCCAAGTCCACCACCCTTCAACGTAAGACAACAGCGCCTCAACAAGTTTCAAGAAATAGACAACAACTAGAACGCCAGCGGAGAAGAGTTCCCTGGGGTTAGCATATCGGCCGCTACCTCTAACAGTAACAATGAGGGCCGCGTCTCCACGCGCAGCAGTTCCAAGTCGAAATTGCGTTCGAGTTCACGCTCTCACTTTCGCACGCGTTCCGTCTCTGCGCGCAGTAGATCCAAATCAATACTGCGTTCCAGTTCGCGCTCCCGCTCTCGCACGCGCTCGCGTTCCGTTAAACGTGCGAGCTACGCTGCCATGGCAAGTGGATCTAATGACCGCAGCAGCTTAACCTCCTCGAAGTCCGACACCTCATCCATACAGGGTCTCGAAGATAGACTGAAAAACCAGCAAGAAAAGCTCCAGAATCAGCACAGCCAACTGCAAAGCCAACAAAGTCTCATAAATAAACTGCTTCAGAGTCAAAAACGACAACAAGAGCTCATTGACAAACTACTTGAAAAGTGCACGCATCAGCAAGGACATTCGGACAATGCAGAAGAACAATATCAAGAACAAGCAAACTCAAGCACAGAGCCGGCAACGACACTGACCAACGTAAGCGTCCAAGCCCTAATGAACGCAAGGTGCACGATATTCGAAGAATCTTTCATGAATAACATGCGCGCCACGATGGAAAAGATTGTCCAGTCTGCAATAGAAAAAACAGCCTCAATGTTTGAACACAAGATCACTACGCTTAATGCCAAAATTGATGGGATTGCTGCGCAAGTCAACAATTTCATCGCACACGTGAAGAAAACTTACGTAACCATGGCACAGTTCGACAGCTTGAACAACCCACGCCAAATGACTCGGAAGAAGGCACGAGCGAACAGTCACAATGCCTCTCGCTCAGTCTCGCCGAGTCGCGATGGCAGGCGTGACATCGAATCGATTGAAGATGGCAGTCCCTAACCATGAGTATAAGAACCAGCATTCAACTTTACGCATATGGCAATGGAACTGTCGGTCATACCGCCCTCGACACGCAAGCCTACAAGAATTCATCAAGCTTAACCAACCAGACATCATTGCACTTCAGGAAACCAACACGCAGAACGTACGACTGCAAGGCTACACGACCTGCGCACAAACCCATCGAACTGCCATACTTGTCTAGAAAGCACTTTCAACGCAAAAACACGAAATTGAGGACACTCAAATAGAGCATACCCTAATAGAGATTCTGCCGGAACGAAAGACGCAGCAAAATCTTTTCATAACCAATATATACAGCCCCCACGAGACCAACTACCAGACTTCGATCACTTCATACGAGAAATCAGGAAGCGCATAAATGGCCACCAGATCACAATAATGGGAGACTTTAACGCCTCTCAAACGGCATGGGGCTATCATATCACCACGAGGAAGGGTTCTAGAGTGCTCAACATCACAGACTAACCCTGTGGAATGACCCTCATCAGAAGACGAGAATCGGCGGGAACAGCGTCTCCAGGTATACAAATCCAGATCTTACTTTTACGGCGAACGTCACTAGGGCAGAGTGGAGTGTGCTACCGGAAACTTTAGGTAGTGATCATCACATCATCCAACTCTCCGTAGCGCGCACTCGTAAACAGACCAAGACTGGAATAGCGCGGTTAACGGAATGGCAATTCTTTAGGAATGACCTCGACGTTGAAACCACCATAATCGACATTGAAGACTGGTTTAAGAATGTGCTCAAAATAGCCGAACGCTACACTAAGGACATACAGCTTGACGTCGATACACCCGCCGTCGACGCACATCTCGTTCACCTTTGGGAGGCTAGAAGAGGACTTCTAAAACGGTGGAAGCGGCAAAAACTAAACAGAAAGTTACGGAAACGCATTTCTCTCCTCACCGAGCAAGCTCAAGATTATGCGAACCGATTGGCCAGGCAGAACTGGCATGCTTTCTGTGACAAGCTGCAGGGGACTCTGAGCACCAAGAAAACCTGGCATCTGCTACGCACACTTCTAGCCACGCAACCCTCCAAAGCAGCACAGAAGCAGCACCTTCAGAGGCTTATTCGAAACTACGCCGGTACAGAAGAACACCTCCTAGAAGAATTACAAAAGAAGCTCTGTGGCGATGCACCCACTAGGGCTTCAATTCACACCAAAGAATACGCTGGCGCACCAAACACTGAACTCGACCGGCCCTTCAGCCTGGCTGAGCTGCACACAGCCCTAACGAAGTTGACAAGAAATACCAGCCCCGGAATAGACAGGATTGTCAACAAGCACTTACGCAACCTACCGCACCAGGCCACCACGGCTCTTCTCCGTTACTACAACGACTGCTGGGATAAAAGAGAGCTACCTGCGGTATGGAAGCACTCGGAAATCACCATGATCCCTAAGCCTAACAAACCACTCGGCATCGAGAACCTACGCCCAATTTCTCTCACCTCGTGTGTGGGAAAGCTGTTCGAACACATGGTGCACGACTGCTTAACCTAGTACCTGGAAGATAGTGGACAACTACCGGGCACCATGTTTGGCTTCAGGCAGCATCTTTCGACGCACGACGTGCTCTTACTACTCAAAGAAGACCTCCTTGATCACCTCACCCATCGAAGTAAGTACTCTATACTCGGAGTTGACGTCAAGGCGGCCTTCGATAACGTCAGCCACGACGCGATCCCTAACAACCTCGAAAGCGTTGGCTGCGGCATTAGAACCTACACGTATGTCAGAAACTTCCTGACAGACCGTACAGCAACTGTGGGCATATGCAACATCCACAGCAAAAGCTTCCAACTACTGAAAAAAAGGAACGCCGCAGGGTTCGGTCATCTCGCCGTTACTTTTCAATGTGGCTATGATCAATCTGCCAAAATTCTCGACAAAATACCTGATTTACGGCACGCGATCTACGCTGATGACATCACGCTCTGGACCAGGGCTTCGAACACTGGGATACAAGAGACCTGCCTACAAACCACCGTAGATGTCATTGAACGGTATCTCAGAGACTGTGGTCTCTACTGTGCCCCCGAGAAATCCGAGCACCTCGTCCTCAAAGCGAGAACAAGAGGCAGACCCCCTCAATACTACGAGCCCGACCCTAGCGTAACGCTGAAAGGGACCTTAATTCCAAAAGTCGAGACCCTGCGAGTGCTTGGAGTTCACATCTACAAGGATGGATCGGGAGCTGCCACCATACCGAGACTCCAACGGACACTATCACAACTCACGCACCTCGTCAAGAGGATCGCGAATCAACGAAATGGACTCAAAGAGCACGACACTCTACGTATAATACAAGCTCTGTTCACCAGCCGCATTAAGTACGGCACGCCTTACCTAAAGTTGAAAACCGCTGAAATTGAAAAACTTAATATCATGATAAGAAAGGCCACCAAAGTTGCCCTGGGACTTCCGCCAATGGCCTCTACCACACGTCTCCTAAAGATGAGCGTCCACAACACGTGGCAGGAGCTCCTTGAAGCGCATAGGAATAGTCAGCTGGAGAAGCTCAAGCTGACGCCCACGGGGAGGTCGGTGCTCCGGTACCTCAACTACAGCGACACGTTCATCGCCGATGCAGACCGGAAAAAGCGCATCCCGCTGTACATTAGAGAGTCGCTGTCCATCGCCCCTATTCCACGCAACATGCATCCTACTCTCCACAAAAGTAGACGCAAGGCTAGAGCTAACGCTATTCGACGCAAGTTCAAGCAAGACCCGGACGCCCGCTACACTGACGCAGCCAAGTATCCGCATAGAAACGCGTACGCTGTCAGCGTCGTCGATTCTGAAGGCCGAGAATTAGCGTCAGCCACGGTCAACGCACTCAATTCAGACGCCGCAGAAGAATCGGCAATCGCTCTAGGAACCACAACATGTACAGACGCCGCGGTGATTTTCACCGACTCACAAGCCGCCTGCAGGAATTTTGCTAAGGGCCGTATCTCAGCCAATGCAATCAATACTTTGAAACGGCGAAGCACACCACTCCCATACACTTGTGTATTATGGGTGCCCGGACACGAGGGTCTGCAAGGAAATGAAGCGGCCCACGCCGCTGCCCGCGAGCATGTCAGCCGGGCTGCCCCCTGCCCACAGGACATTCGATCCGTCGTTGAAGAGACGGAAGTTGTTCAAAACACCTACTCGTCGTTACTCCAGCATTACAGGCTGGAGCGACGAGTATACCCTCCACCACACCCAAAACTCACAAAAGAGGAAAGCGTAATACTGAGACGCCTGCAAAGCAGCACATACACACATGGGGCCCTAATGCACCGTCTCTACCCAACGAGATATAGCTCTATGTGTCCACTTTGCAACGTACCGGACACCCTGGCGCACTTGCTTCTTGCATGCCAGTGTATTACCAGACGTAATCTGCAACAACACACGACTGATAACGAAGCAGGTCGGACGAAGGAAGACCTAACCGAAACGTGGGAGGCGAAGCTCGCCCTCGAGGACCTGGAAGAGCAACAACAACTCGTCGCCAGGGCCAAGAGGGCAGTAGAAGCCAGAGGGTTCCTGGACTAAGGAGCCCTCCCACCTCAGGGTGACATCGGGCATTGCTCGGAACACTGTTTCGAAATAAACGTTTACTTCTCTCTCTCTCTTCATGGTATATACTTTCATGGCACTGCGGCTCAACGCTCGCTAAACCTTTCTAAAACTAAGGTGGTTACACCCAGTGGGTATAACGTAGCAACCCTTTCCCTTCAGATAGTGCTCACTGTACATGCAATGGCTGCTAATGGGGATCGCAGCGTGCACGTTAACTAAAAGCCGAATGCTCCTGTCTCTCATACCCCATTATCAGCTATTGGCATGTAAATTGTGCACTATTTTTGTTGTTCAATAACGCACAGAAGGAATCTCTCACCGGCACCACCTTTGAGGTCAAAATGTTTGCAGGTCAAAGCGTAAGACTGGTTACATACTACGACGGGACGCGGGACGACCGGGTGCCGCAATAGGGAGCTTCTTGTAAATTTTGTACATATATCATCATGTACATTGTCCATATTGTGATTAGTGCATTTACGTAGTATATGTACAGTTATTAGTACAACGGACTATGGACATGCTACGGACTTGGACACTTTAGTTTAAATGTGTAGTGTATGTTGTGCTTTGTCTTTTGTTTGTTATTGCACCTGTTATACAGACGCTTGTCTCTTAGGTTTGTTTCGTCCTATGAAAGAATAAACTTTTTCTAAACAGGGAGCTTCGCCCCTAAAACGCTAGTCTACTTCGCTGCATCATCTCTGCCGCAAGTCCCAACCGATTCTTGAAAGCTGTGTGCTTCATCGCAAACAACAGAGAACGGAATTCAGAGGAACATATCTATTTTGGGCTGTTCCTCATGAATGCTCTCCTAAATCTGATGCGAACTTGAGACATCGTGGCAGCATGCAGCCACAAGGCAATATACCCTTACGCTAGATGATATTTGAAGAAGACTGAGTATCCTATAGATAAAAGCAGAATTTCAAAAAATGAGTGCAGTCTGAAAACACAGTACGGTGCTCTGAAACAACGGGTTTACGCTTTCGCCACGCAAAACACACCTTTTTGCACAAACAAAAATAACTGCTGCTGTTTTTCCGTTAGACAACATGTTCAAGACTGTGCAGCCGACTCCTTCCTTTTAAGCTGCTTTCCGCGCTATCTTTGGCCAGCTTGTTTACTGTCTATGTGACCGCCAGTTTCACGAGCAATCTTAGCATGTGTATGCTTCTTCAGCGCGCATTTTCCAAGGAGTGAATTTATTATGCATTTGCAGAAACAGACGCCGTTCCTCAGAACAAGTTTTGATAAAACAATATAAACAGCAGCTGGTCATGTTTTTGCGAAGCATATCACGGGTCTCTTCACAGGAAAATCCTTGGGAAGCAGCCGACTCTGACATGTAGGAAGCCCTTTTGTGAAGAAATGAACCTAAACGGCAATGTGATCCTTTGTTACCGTTGATTTTCCCAAGAAGCTACACTTTTAAGTGAGGGATTCAGAGACACATATTGTGATGCCAATCCCTGCGCGAGAGAGAGAGAGAAGGAGAGAGCGTTGTGGAATGGCGAACTTTTAAATTTCTCGCAGTCAATTGAACTTTTTTCGTGATATCGTTTACTGTCTTCTCAGCCACTTTAAGGAAACATTTGGCAAAGAATCCCCCAGAAGAGTGACTTGAGAAACGAAAAGGGGACTGTATATTGATAACAGCTAATCACTTATTCAAGAAACAGTATCATAACTATCGAAAACGCAAGCACACACAAGAAACCGCTGCTCATGCACATCAGCGCGTTTGACGTGCTTGACCGGGAAAGCCAATCTCCCAGATTTGTGATCATTGTCTTTTTTATGTTTTTTTTTACTTTTGCAATCATACTACAAAGAACGAAAGAAGACGGATGTCTCTGTTTGCGCAATGGTATGTATTCTTGAGCATGTCTGGCCCAACAAAAAGTAAATGATGCATGAATAGAGTAAAATATGTGAATTGGCAGTGTGGTGCAGCACGATTTCGCTCTCTTTTAAATTAATCTTTGACGAAAGAGTGGCCTCACTCTAGTTGCAGTCACCGGGAAACGTTTTCAAGTGAAAACCGCGAAAGTTGATCGAAGTAAAAGCACTATCAGAAAAGTTGTCTTGCTGAATTTTCGCCGATTTCAAGTCTTAGAAGTCGTGAAGAAAGACTTCAGATTGCGCTAGATCCACTTGGATGCTATCGCTGTCCACTGCGCAAATAACGCAATATTGACGTTATATTTTCGCGCTCTTTGGCACTTAGGGTTTCTTCATTTTGTATTTCCTTGGGATTACTTGTAAACCGTTGTTACCAAATTATAAGGGCGGTCACCTCGTCCTGCGGGATTCAAGTAGTGAGAGTGTGAAAGGGTATATAGTGGACCCAATAACCTGTTGTCTAGTTATAACCTTTCAAAAAGAAAGGACCAAACTAACACTATTGTAAAATTATCTCACTTTTAAAATTGTTTTCCGCAAATTGCAAGCACGCACGTCAAACCACGCCGGAAGTGGTCTTCACTCTATTGGAACTTCCTCTTCGTCAGCCTAGACGACGTCTTTCATGCGGTCAGTGCCACTTCTCACGAGCTGCCACTCCCACGGCTTTTTTTTTTTTCATTTGTGTTTCATTAAAAGAGAGTTCGTTTCGTGCGCGCCGTCTCTCGTCCTACACGACAGCCTGAAGTAGCCGGCGGACCTTGATGTTCATCCACCACACACTACAATGGGGAGAACGCGGCTCTCCTGTTACGCTAACCTAATGCTCAGGCGTCCACAGAATGCCGGTGAAAATGTCTGACAGTTATTTTCCTCGGCATGTGAGGTAAAAAATGCAGCATATCAATAATGTAGGTCGAGTTGAACATTCATGTACATGAACAGCTGAAGAACTGACAAGTGCAATCGTGCGCATTTGACAACGTTGATTGTGTGCGTGTCTGCTCCTCTTTCCCTTTCTCTCTCTCTCTCTCTGCGTGATCTCAGTACGGCTTCTCCCTTCTTCATTTCGTTTATATGTACGTCTCTTGAGCATTTACGTCTGTCTAAAGACTTCAAAGTAAATGTGAACGGTACGCTGAATCTTAGCTGCTATGCAGCTCGCACATACTTCCAAACGTTTATCACACCGCGGAGCTTCTTTCAGAGAAGCTTATGGAGCAAAGCGCCATCGCATCACCCGTAGGCTACGTACAGCTGCATTACGAGTACTTCACAGTAAGCCAGCTCAATGTTTACAAGCATTGGCTGCCTGTAATGTTCGTTATCGGCCACGTCATATGTATGTACTTTATTATGGTACGATCTGCCCACCGTCTCAGTGCGATTTCGGTGACCAAATCGTTAACTGTAAACCGCTTTAGGACGCCGCCTGTGCTTTGTTTTTTTTTTGTTTTTTTTTTTTGCTTAGCTTTAGCGCCCTAGGAATTATGGCAGCGTAGTCTCTGAAGCTTTGTAATCTTTCTCATAGTCCTTTCTCTTTTTTTCTTTTTTGTTAGCCCTACTCCAGGAGGTCATTTTTTGCGTAATATGTATACAATTATTTTATCTTATTTGCTTCGACATTTATTTGCATCTTTTACCTTATGAAATTCATTTTTGTATGGAATTCGAAGCTAATATCCCTCATTCTTCAAATGTTTAGAGTCATTTATGTGCACTTTCCATCAAATATTTTGTGCTACACAGATCAAATTTAAATGATCAAATGTCACTTGAATGTAATCTTGTAAAACCTATATCCCTAAATCGACAGCCAGAAACATCGCCATTAGTTGGTTTGATAATTAGACCTATTTGAAATTCATCGATTGGAATATGGAGGCGGCATGGTATAGGCCCTTGCACTGTGCGATGTTAGTGCCCGTTGAAAACACCAGATGGTCCAAATTTTCGGAGTGCTCTACTACGACGTCTCTCACATTCATATCGCAGTTTCGGGAAGTTAAATCCTTGATATTAGTATTATTCTGCATCGACCGTAACATTAATCTCCTGCATTATTTATGCAGAAAGTCTGAGCCGTTGCCCACAAGCGAGACAATGGAAGGCACCTCCATCCTAATGATCCCTGATTCACATCCTCTCCTCCAAAGATCTCGTTTTCTCCTCCTCGTCGTTTCTTCAGTTACCTAAAAAGCAACCCCTATTTCAGCAACGGTGATCGATCGATGGGGTAAGCCATACTTACTAAACTAAGCGTCTAATTAACTTAGTCGTTCAATAATCGTTTTGTAATCGTGAAACTTTCATTCTTGTGGGTTACAAAATCTCTTCCAGTCCAGATCAGAGGACTGGCCGGGATCAATAAATTTTGGTACTTCAAAATGAAGAAAAATATTGTCGCCAACAACAAAACACTACCTAACGGAAATGATGAATGCAACAGCGCGCCTGACGAGCGAGTGGGATAGTCAATGCAGGGCGTCACTTCTACGTGCAAATGAGGCACTTGGCAGACACATCCCGCTGTGATTTTCTTCCATTCATAACTGCGCGCGTCAACGCCTTCAGATGTTGACAGCATGTCACTCACGTTCGGTCCAGTTTAGGCAAATTTTCTTACTTTAGATGGCTTTCTTCTAGAGTTGAAACGTGAGTAGATGATTAGAACACCTGTGTGCAGCATGAACTCGAGTCAAGAACAAATAAATTGAGGCACTTAAAAGTGCTCTGCGGGTGCGTTCTTCGTGCCCAAATTATTTTCTCCTTGAGTCGAGATTGTGGTGCAATCGGGTGCTTTTTTTTCTTTGACATTAGAACGTGAAGCGTCAAAGCTCTAGTCAATATTTCTTTGCGAAAGTACGTGACAAGCTTCAAGCTGTTTCTTGATTGTTTTTGTTTGGTTTTATAATGCGTTAATATAATGCGTTATTATAATGCGTTAATAAATGTGTGTGTGTGTGTGTGTGTGTGTGTGTGTGTGTGTGTGTGTGTGTGTGTGTGTGTGTGTGTGTGTGTGTGTGTGTGTGTGCGCGTGTGTGCGCGTGTGTGTGTGTATGAGTGCATGTGTGGGTGGGTGTGTGTGCGCGTGCGTGTGTGTGTGCATGTGTAGGTGTGTGTGTGCAAGTGTGCATGCGTGCGTGCATACATGTGTATGTGCGTGTGTGCATGCGCATGTGTGTGTGTGCGTGGGTGTAGGCGTGTATGTGTGTGCGTGGGTGTAGACGTGTGTGTGTGTGCATGTGCGTTTGTGTGTGTGTGTGTGTGTGTGTGCCAATGCATTTGTGTGTGTGTGTGTGTTTGCGTGCGTGTGCATGTGTGCGTGTTTGCGTGCTTGTGCGAGTGTGTGCATGTGTATGTGCGTAGGCGTGTCTGTGTGTGTGTGTGTGTGTGTGTGTGTGTGTGTGTGTGTGTGTGTGTGTGTGTGTGTGTGTGTGTGTGTGTGTGTGTGTGTGTGTGTGTGTGTGTGTGGTGTGTGTGTGTGTGTGTGTGTGTGTGTGTGTGTGTGTGTGTGTGTGTGTGTGTGGTGTGTGTGTGTGTGTGTGTGTGTGTGTGTGTGTGTGTGTGTGTGTGTGTGTGTGTGTGTTCTCGTGCCGATCACAGAATTATAAACGTCAACCATCATAAGTGCTTCGACATCAGGCTCCAGCAAATTCTTACGCCAAAAATTACGTTTTCGCTTTCCCCAGTTTGCTAAGAGAAGTGCACGTTAGGCATGTTAGGGTTACTATTGATATTTTTACGCCACAAAACACAGAATGATGATGCGCAGTCTTTTGTACTTTTGCGTGCTTGCCCAGCTCCTAGGTTAATCCTGACTTGATATGATTTTCAAAAGCTTGTTTTGACACATTTGACAGGTGATCTGTATATGTACATAAATTTTAGTCATAAAAATTAGCCCAATACCTGCATGTTACACTGCAAATATCGTCTAAACACGATAGTCTTGCGTCTGGAGAGAGTGAACAAGGGGTTTATTTGATGATCTGCACAAGAAAATCGGTGAATGGTATTCTGGAGGCGCTGCGTTAGAGTGCCTCGAGCGTGCAGCGGAGGCGAACGAGCGCATCAAGTCACCTCACATGTGAGACATGAGCGCTATCTGTCAATTATCTTGGAAAACGAAGCACGTGGCGTGTGCAGCTGTCTCGGAGGTGATAAGGTGTAGAACACAAGGTGACGGGTAGGTGCCACCACCAAAGCGTTGCAAATAAAGTAGTTGTAAAGCGTTAGAAACACTTGCCTCTTCGTGCAATCGTTGCATGGTTAGCGCAGCGTGATAAACACTACGGTCCTTAATATTACTTACGTATGCCTTTTCTAGTAAAAAATACACATAGAGAATATTGACGTGTTCTTATAGTGCCTAAGATGTGCGCAATAATTGCTTTTCAATTGACAATCGCACAACTATGAACGCTGAGCCTTCAGCAATATTAGTGGGCTTTGCGGATGGGGTCGGCCGTTTGTGGTAACGCTTTATGCTCTTTAGGGTACCGTTAAGGGCGGACAAAGAGACGAATGTACAGACAGACCAAAATTGTTGCGTCGAAGGTTTCCAAGAAAGACTATCGTTTTTAAAAGGCCACTCACCAGGCCCCTCACCAAATTATAGTTAGACCGTGGAAGTTTTTGGGTGTCCGATGAGGAACATTCTTTCACAAAACTTTTTTTAATCGGTTCATTACGAGCTGATTGGACTGGATAAACTTTTATTTGGTCCTCCGAAACACAGATCACTGTGATTGCGGGCCACTCTCACGTGGCGACTGAGATGCGCAGCTCCTCAGTCACCTCGCGTGCTTGGTGGACAGCCCATAGCTGACAAGCGCAATGCGTAGATGTGGCGTTCATAATCACGTCTGCCAAAATTTGCAACGCTACGGGTCGCGTAAATGGGTCAAATTTTAAGATGAACGCTGCTCTGCTCCTCCTTCCTCTTGCGGGCGCTCGCCCAGAGAATCAGGGCATGACGTGCGCGTATGAATGGCCCTAGGTACACGGCAATGCAGTGACGTTGGTCCTCTACGTAGACCAGTGTGCTCTGACGTTGCCAACAGTGGCACCTGGCATGGTGAAAATTATTTAACACGATAACCAACATTCGTTCTTGAAGATATTAATAAATTTCTAGATAAATAATGAGACGCGATAAGGGAATGTGAAGGGTTCTTTTTTTTTCATTTTTCTCCCGTGAATTGCAACGAGATGCGGCGCTAATGTGCTGGCGTTTCGCATCGCATGCGTTTGTGTACCCGCGGTCGGTGCATCGAGCATACGACACCCGTGGAACGCTCCTACGTGTTCGAGCACACATTGTGCTCATCTACTCTACCACGTCTAAGCCAGCGTTGCCCTTAAAACCTTGTTTATAAAACCTTGTTTATCCTCGTAGTCGAAGCAAAGTTCACCAATCGAATGATATGTCTAGACGAATGTCTGGTCCTGCATGCATTCACCATATGCGCTTTATCGGTTTCCGAAGCCATCGCCGCATTCCTCACGGAAAACGCCAGGCCCGTCAACCACCTACAGACGCTCGCGTTCTTGTCTTCCTTTACTGGCAGATGTTCGCGTTCCTGCAGCAGTTTGACCTCGGTCGCTGAGAAAGGGCAGTTGGATATGTAGACAGACGAGCCGGCGAACGCGTTCCCTGTAGACTCTTGCAGTCTTGCACAGTTGCAACACAACTAAATTTTGTGCGGCTTGCCATTGGGTATTCGTTCTTCCCTTCAATGACACGCGCAACCACACCAAAATTCGTTCAATACTTGCAAAAAGGATTTTTATTTAATAAGATAGAATGCGACAGATTTACTGTTCGTGTCCGTCCATCCTTCTGTCTGTCAGTCGGTCCTGAAGGGTGAAGTATATGTGCACTAAGCAAGCTGCTTGTTGGCCTATAACTCAAATATGCCCTATGTGCTGCATCGTAATTTTTGTCATATTTTTGTTTCGTAACCAGCCACACAGAATTTGATATCGTAAACTCAGTTTTTATTTAGTGTTGTAGAGAAAATGTGTATGGACTTCATATATGTGGTCGGCGCCGTGTATGACTTTTCGTCTTATTGCTTTATTGTAGACCTACTGCAAGCACACAAGCTTCCAGCAAAGGAGGCAGGACGGCTTGAAAAATTAAAGCCAGATGCCATTTGGATGCTGTTTGCAATAAAATATGACCTGAAAAAGCTTGGTTTCTCGCTTTTTCCTCCCCTTTGCTTTTCTTCTTGCCTAATATACAGGCTTGTGGGGGAAGGTGGAGGGTTGGTGTAATATGATTGAGTGCCCTACTGATTTCTGGCAATGCTTACAGCCTGTAAGGTTTTCAAGCACTCCATTGTACAGATTCGTTCGCTGGAACTAAACTTGCTGCAGGAAATTATATTACGGAAAAAAGCAATATTTAGGGTATGAAAAACAGGCTAGTGGAGTTAATTTGTTTAGAGAGAACATCGCGAGCTAACTGGTTGTTAGATCCGCCTTTCCTGTCGTTATGGGTACCGTCATATAAACAGGACGGTTTCGAGCCTTGCACTTGAAGGCCTTTGAGGTGTCTGCAGTGCTAAGGTGAATTTGCTTCAGGAATGCCGCGCAGACATTGAAGTCTGTTCACCGTGACATCGAGGTTCTCCCCCTCACAAATATAGGCTCCCTAAATATCCTCCGCCAATGCGGTGGGTCTACCCGGGGGGAGAAACAAACTGTTTTAACAGTATTTTATACAAACTCGAGTCACGAACATGTCTTTCCTGTTCTAAAAACCGTGGCTAACCAGAAAATAACCCTTCAGCCTTCAGAACTAGCTATATAAAAAACTACCCCCTTTTCGTTGAAACTCATGCTGCCTTCAATGTAAATGAGTGACCACTCAGAACCAACATGGCGGCCTGTCAAGTATGGCGACCATTTTAGCCAGTTGTAAGGAACCATGATCGAAACTGTCACCACCCTAAAACACGGAGACGCGCACACATGAAGGTTCCCTAAGGCACGTGAGACATGAGCGCCATCTGGCAGGTATCTTGAAAAACTAGAGGATGTCCTCCGATATAGCAAGCGTGTGGCGTGCGCGCCCGTCTAGGGGGCGATAAGTTGTAGAACGCAAAGCAGCCGGTAGGTGCCACCACCTTGTCAAAATAGCAAAGCGTTGGAAACACTCGCATTTTTTGTGCATAGGGTTGCATTGTCAGCGCAGCGTGATAAACGCTACGATTCTTAGAGCTAGTTATGTATGCCTTCTCTAGTATAAAGAGACACGCCACAGAATATTTACATGTTTTATTATGTCTCAGATATGCGCAATATTTGCTTTCTAGTTGACAATTGCACAAGTATGAATGCTTGAACTTGAGCAATATTGGTGAGCACTGCGGATTGAGATGCATTTCGGCCATTTCAGGTATCGTTTCAGCAGACAAGCAGACAAATGAACAGACAGACAGACCAAAACTTTTGCGTTGAAATAGCCTAATAAAAACTATCGTCTTTAAAAAGACTGATGGTGTTTGATGTCCAATAAGTTTCGGAGCAACAGAGTGCCGGGGTCTGCCTCGATTGAATGCGTGGGGTGCAAAATCAGCGCTTATGAGGGCTGCGTGAGAGCTCACGGGGTGAATTTCAAGGGCTTTATTGTAACAACTCAAGAGATGAAATTTTTTTCACACTGTCTCGTTTTGCCCCACAGGTTAGGGCGAAATAAGACACCAGGTGCATTTTTTTATAATAAACTCTCTAACTAGGGAAATTTATGTACCACATGCTTCATACCTAATGGCAAGTTTCTGCGTTGATATTTAATGGTTACGAGTAGAACAAAAATATATATTCATTATTTTCAAATTTTTGTCTCATTTTACCGCACCCTACCCTATAATCGCGAGCGAGCGCGGGCACGTAATGCCATCTCACAGCGGCCAAACTAACAAGCTCGCCGTGGTCAAATCAGCCAGGGGTAGCGGACTTGGTGCTCACCGCGCGGTAATCTTGGATCGTGGCATCATTTGTCGAGAAAAGGTAGAACGATTTATAGCTGGTTTTGAGAATTAATTGTCAATTCTGGGCCACGTGATGTATCATAATGTTTGGCTGGCATGTTCTAAGGGGCCTTTATTATCAAGCGTTAGCTTTTTATCTGGCAATACTAAAGAAATGTGGCCGTGGCCCTTGAACATCAGTATCAAGGCCTACAGACTAGTGGCAAAGACCACTAGCGTAATACGAGCTTTGTTAGTACAAACAAAACATTCAGCGAGAAAATAGCACCACAGAAGAGAAATGTCGAGATAGTGATTCTACAAACATGCTTTTATTAGGGTGTCTCTTTAACATTTAGTTTCACTTTATAGGAAATATATCTTGCAACTAACATGCCCTCTGAAGCTTCGCAAGAAAAATAAGATGAGCTTCACCCAACGTTCATTCAGAGGACTTAACTGTTTAGCAAACTATCAGTTTTTCTTAAAATAGCATAATAGGTTCAGTTCTTCAGCCTACAGGACAGTATTTGGAGACTTTTTTGACGTTAAGTGACAGTTTGAGTCGCCATCTTACACGACTAAATCTATATTAAGCAGATGCTGAACATTCTGCCTCGACATATTACGCTGACGCTGAAATTGGTTGCTTTGGCACTGCTGGACAGGATGCCCCGCCGTGGTGGTCTAGTGGCTAAGGTACTCGGCTGCTGACCCAATGGTCGTGGGATCAAATCCCGGCTGCGGCGGCTGCATTTCCGATGGAGGCAGAAATGTTGTAGGCCCGTGTGCTCAGATTTGGGTGCATGTTAAAGAACCCCAGGTGGTAGAAATTTTCGGAGCCCTCCACTACGGCGTCTCTCATAATCATATGATGGTTTTGGAACGTTAAACCCCCCCATATCAATCAAATCATTTCTCACAACACGTGACATCTGTTTGTTGCAAGTAAGGCGGTAAAAAGCAACTAGAGAAGGACTAATTAAACGCAACAGAGCATACTGGAGTCCCTACTGACACAACTTAATCCAAGTTACTTTCTATGAGAGAAAAAATAATAGTGTATGACAACGAGGAAGGCCTATATAACAGTCTCAGCCACAGCTGGTACACAATGAAGGCACCGAATACCCACACCCTCAGAGAAGTACATACGAACAAATGTTCCCAGCGGACAGACCCAAGCATTCGCATGTTTTCATGCAAACAGTGATAAATGAGCGAGACTTAATGAACCGTGCTCACCCTGCTTTTCATGCAAAACCAGCTGGAGTTAAGCAGCAAACACTGTTCCCACCAATTCGCCTATGCTAATTTACCGAGAGAATAACCGGGATGGATATAGGCTGTGTTATTTAAGTGCATGCAGCAGCTTAAGCGACGCCGCAGTATAATTGCGCCCCGCTACGTTGCCAGTGTCGAGTGTTTTTGTCTTAAACGAAACTGAGAGACCGAGAAGGTTGCTGATGCACGCCTACGTTTGTTGCGGAAACATTTCAGTTTTCTATCATCGGGTATATTTCAATGGAACGGCTAGCTTTGAGATTCCATCCGTGTCTTGCCTACAAAAGTTGTGCCGTGAAAAAAATAGTTTGGCAAAGCCGCATATTAGTTCTTTGAGAAGAGATTCTTGAATTGGAGGAGGGTGAAGGGTGGGGTTAAACGCAGTAACTGTCTCTCAGGCGAGGACACCACAACCGCGACACTTTAGGGAGAAGGGGGAAAAGATAGAAGAAGAATTACAGGGTATTGAGAGGCATGGGTGTGGGGAGGGGGGGGGTTAGTATAACAGAGGACTGGCAGCTTAACAAGTTCTTTGAAACGAGCCTATAGTGAGTGAGTGAGTGAGTGAGTGAGTGAGTGAGTGAGTGAGTGAGTGAGTGAGTGAGTGAGTGAGTGAGTGAGTGAGTGAGTGAGTGAGTGAGTGAGTGAGTGAGTGAGTGACAGTGCGTGCGTTTGTGAATGTGTGTTTATGAGAGAAGAAATAATGGCGGCCCGAGTTTAAAGTTACACCGAATCAGAAATCATAGTGCAGCGAGGAGTGACATGACACGTATTGGTATAGAATTTGGCAAATGTTAGTTTTTTGTTGTCTTGCTACGTAAAGACTGAGGTTGAAAAAGTGTTATTGGCCAGTCACTACGAGGCTCGCTAACACTGCCGCAAGTATACATTATGCAGCCGCTTTAAATACGTAATACTTTACCAGGAAGCATGGCAGTGGAGGTAGAGTTTTTCGAACGCACCGCACCACTGTATCTGGCAGATGTGGTTCTTACCATGACTTGTGGTAACCTTTCGCGATGTCCCACCTGAGTTTAATGACTCCTACATAAAAGCTCGCATGCCGTGATAATTCTAGTGTACCGAACACTTCTGACCCAATAAAAACAACGTTAACATCCCGTGTGTCACACTAGAATTTCGGATACTAGATATACAGGGTAAACTGGCGCTAGTATGTCCTGCTTTATCACAGTAGACTACAACCAGAAATAAAGCTCCATGTTCTCGCGCATTCTTCTAACGTAAATCCATACTGACCATTCATGCAAAAGAACATCGCTAAAAAAACTTCAAAACGCCTTCTTTGTGCCGCATGTGCAGTCATTTAGAGCCGCTGGACGATCAGTTATAGTAATAAATAAATAGTGCAATGACTGATACGTGGAGTTTAACATCCCAAAACCGCCATATGATAATGCGAGACGCCGTAGTTGAGGGCTCCGCAAATAATCAAGTAATGCAACCCCCCATTCATATAAGCTGGGATCTCCGGTAGCATAAGTACGAATGGTTGTCATCAGAATAACGGGACGGCATGTCCTTGTATAACACAGGTTATTTTTTATTACTGTTGTGCTATGAAACGAAGTTCACAAATTTCAAGGGTGTCTTAAAGCAAAAGACTTATTTCAGTTAGAAATATGACTATAAATGTGTGTGTGTGTGTGTGTGTGCGTGCGTGCGTGCGTGCGTGCGTGCGTGTGCGTGCGTGCGTGTGTGTGTGTGTGTGTGTGTGCGTGCGTGCGTGCGTGCGTGCGTGCGTGTGTGTGTGTGTGTGTGTGTGTGTGTGTGTGTGTGTGTGTGTGTGTGTGTGTGTGTGTGTGTGTGTGTGTGTGTGTCTGTGTGGCAAAACCAGCACTTTTTAACGACCAGCAATTCATCGTCATCCTATGCATCAACCGAGGACTCCATTTATTTTCGAAAAACACTTTTAGTGCCAGACTACGCGGGTGGTCTGAGGGGAAGCCTTCTCGCTTAGCGCAGGAATAAAAATTTTCTTGTCCATCACAAAAGTGAATCGTTCTTTCCTTCCTGTGAAGTGTCTTCTTTTCCCCCGTTTGTGTGTAGAGATAGAAGACCAAAAGATCCTTGAGCTTTGCACTATAAGCGCGCACGCACGCGCAGTCACGTAATATAGTGGTCAGTTAAAAGGACGACCTCTCTTCTGCCACTGTCTTCCGTGAATGGACGAAAAAGTTTCGCTATTTTTGCCTCGTTGGCCATAATGGCACTGCTGCGCTGCTGGCCGGGACTAAAACTAATGGAGCGAGCTCGCGTAATGGCGTCTCCTTCTCTTTACCGTTACTTATTTCGTGCTCTATGTGCTTTGCGTGTACTCTTCTTTTTTTAGACTTGGTTTCGTAAGAAAAATTTGCAAACCACGGTGATAGAGAATGTGTTCTGAGCGGGGAAGTCGATTCTTCACGTACAGCACAAAGGCCTTCATTAGTCGAAAGGAACCAGGCTGCGCATAATACGTGCTCACGAGGGCCCATTTTGCCAGTATATTTCATTGTATCTATTGGTGCAACTTTTTATAAACGTCCAAAGATAACGGAGTAAAAAAGTGACTACGGCCTCACGGCTGTCCTACGGCAGAGATAACGATCCGAGAAACTTAGAACGCCTTATGGGGGTCACCGCGTCCTCGTATCTGGGTGAAAACTTCTTTAAAACACCAGCCTCAGTCACTGGCATGATTGTGAGTAAATTAGTACGAACACATTCGATCAGTTAGTGTGCCTTGCAATTTATGGAACTGCGACAATTAAGCTCTATGACTTGAGATACATAAGTGATTAGCCGCGTGACATTATGTGTGTTAGGCAGGGTTTAGCCTACCATCTCATTAGACAATAGTACACGCGTGTCATGAGGTAGTTAACGGAAACATGCCGCAATTCTTGAGGTACCCGAAATTTATACGTCGCAGGAACTTACCTATTGCTGCAGTGTTTCAAAACATGAGTTTCGGCATTGCTTAAGCGCTACAGCATAATGGCTACACCCATACGATCATTTGCTTCAATTGCATTGTTTATTTACATAGTAATCATACACTTACCTCAAGAATAAAACTGAAAATCACGTTTAGAAGAAAAGTCTTGTTGACAGCGTGTCTCTATGGAGCTACTTACTCCATAAACAGCTTTTGTATCCTCCTTTCTTCTGTTTCTGCCATGCTCAATTCGAATTCAACGAGCGAGATTGACGGTTTACAGAAATCGATCCTTCGGCACGTTGTCCGTCTTTTATGGCTGTCTGTAAATGGGAAGCCTTCGGGCGTGACGGGTTTGCTGGAGCGTGGCATCGCCCTGTGAGCACCCATCAAGAAACATCCGGGCAGGGACTGCACCGAGTATAGCAGAACTTTCACACGTTCTTTTCATGTGGGGTGATCGCGACGAAGTAAGCTTAGAAAGAAAATCATGAGAAAAGGGCACGCCCTAGTGCTCGCAAAACCAGAACACACTAGACTAGACAGCCAAGTGCGTTCTTGGAAAGTTAAGATCAGAGGAAGAAGATACGTCGGGCTTACAATAAAGATATGGTGAGCGTCTGTTGCCTCACTTTTGTTTTCATTTTTTGTCACTCCATATTTTGTTTTCACAGTAACAGCCAAATGTGCTTTCGCACGTACGAGTAAATCCTTCGAATACAGATTGCGCCGCCATTTATGTAAAAAAACAAGAAAATAGCTTTCTTGCACTATTTCTTTTTTTCTGATGATATTTAAGTACGTATAATTACCAGAGATCTCTCTATTTTTTATCTAACTGGCACTTGAGATTGTTCGCTCAGTGTGGCTTTTGTAACCAATGCAGGGCGACGTTTTTCTGCGAAAAAGCAAGGAAGAACCGTGTCATGTTAACACCTGAAATGACGTCAACGCTATGAAGTGGGCATTTTTTTACGCAATCGATAACACTTCCGCAGTTCGTTATCTTGTTTTTTTTCTTACCTAGCTTCCTTAGATATATCTCTGAGCTTACCTTATCTTAACAAGTGGTCTTAACTACTATTACTAACCTGAGAACGTCCGTTGACCCCAGTATCTACTGCAATATTCCTCTGCCGGGATGCTGAGACGGAAGAAAAACACAAATCATTCTGCGTTCGTCATGTGTCTGTTGGGGCTGCCTGGCATTGAAGCCACATTATTCTCGCTGAGTTCACAATACAGATGATCGCAAACCAAGTACTGCAATGTACTTCGACGCCCGGGGACCGTGTTAGAGCCGGACAAATGGTCCGGGTAGTGAAGCGAGATCGCCGCATGGCCGAGACACTTCCGTAACGACCCGTGCTGAAGTGGCCGTCCACAGGCCCACCACGGAAACAGTAGCTGGAGTTGCTGTGCGACGAGCACAGCTCTGCCGGATGTCTACCAGTCACCCCGGTGAGTGAGCGTCCAATGATTCTTTGTGTAGACCCACGCAGTCATCACCTGGTCTGCCATTGACTCGTCTCAGCCCACCACAGCCTGGACGTGTCAAGAACGCTGGACCAGAATGAACATGGCAAGACGCCGTTTTTTTTTATCAAGGATAACTTGTAGCAGCATTAGAACTGCTTCTATTGCATGTTATTATTACATTTATCTAGTCAAGATAGTATTTTGTTCTTTGACGTAGAATGAATGTTTTATGTACGCTCGAGAGTTCATCTACAGTTTTTTGTTCATAGATTCAGTGCTGAAACTTGGCATTCCATCACAGCTTTCTTTTTTCACTTGCTTTATTTCTACACACACATCCTCTCATTTATGTGTTTTTCATGCTAGACGGTGGTAAACCAACCATCACGCATACGACTACAAAAAGCATTTCTACAGCCACCTAGATCTAAGCCTGAACCGACACTATACGTGACATCTAAAGGACTGTATGAAGTGAGTTGTTGGGCTGGCTGGTTCGGCACGTTCCTAAATTCCCAGAAGTAGCTGGAACAAAGCACAGTAGTCATGGATTGAAATTGGACACTTGTAACGCGTGGCAGCCGGTACATGCAGTGCCGCTCGTGAATGCTCATAGAATCGTGGTTTTGCAGTGTGGTATAGAGCGAGTGAGAAAATATCTATGAAGCTCAATTACTCTTTCCGATCACTAAACAGCCAGTCCTCAATTCGGCTCACTGCCAGCGTGGCACTGCAATACCTGCGCGCTTTTGTATGCCGATCGGAATGGCTCACCGGTTCGCACTGCCTATTTGACGGCGAGAGCACATGACCCTTTCGTTAAACGCCGAGTCCGTAGCTAAGAATTTTTTCGTCTCACTTGTAGCATCCTTTCTAAAACATTTTCTCTATTTTTTCTCGGTAAAATACTCATCTCTATGAAAATTTTAGGAAGAGTTACTACCCTACCTTGGCTTCGGGCATGTGACACGCATTCTGGCGATGCGACACACTGCAACTAAGACACAGAATTCCGCTAGAATGTCGCTCCTTATATGCGTTCGTGGGTGCTACATCGTCTTTTGCTTAGAACTCGATGCAGATATAGCGCGTCACGCATCGAACCTGGGTGAAATAAGTTGAGGTCCATGCCTCATTTTAACTCTCTGCGATGTGTCACTGCAATTCATAGCCGCGACGATAGCGGGCCCAGCTCATGAATGTTAGCAGAATCTGCTGCATACTTGCAGGCATGTAAGGCGAATAATTTTAGCTGAGTAACCATCAATAGACACTAGACACTTTTAGTTGGGCGTACGTAACCAGCCCACGTACGCAGCACTGACACGGGAGAGAACTACGCATGTGCAGTACGTAACGCATCGATTCCAGAGATGCGCGCGTACACCCGAGAAAAAACGCGGCGTGCGTAAACGTGACGAGGTGAAGCGTACGTCACGCAACGCTCTTGCGATTTCTCGATTGATATACGAACCAGATAGCAAAACGGCAGCGATGGCGTCGAACGCAGAGAGCAAAAAAGCCGGCCCAAACCGAGTATATTTTACTTTGAGGGACGATGTTGCGCTGCTACTGCACGAGCGCACTAAAAAGCACCAAAAAGCTGTTTTATTTCTAAGAACATACGTCTAGTTGAACCAAGCGTATTTCGGTACGGTCAATACGGTGAACTAAAAGTGTCGTTGAGCACTTCGCGTGCAGCGTACGCAACGTATTGTGCCACGTTCGTAGGCTCGTTACGTACGTGGCACGATACGTTGCTTACGCTGCATGTGACCATCGTGGCCCAGGCGCAGGCGGTACAACATAGTACCTTCCTCCCGGTAAATACCAGGAGGCAGCCGCAGTCGTATAGAGATGGGTCGAGAGAATACAGTTGATGATGTGTCAACTGTGATTATGGCCACTTCTCCGGTATCATGCTCTTCGCCAGCTTAAGTATCAAGCCACGTAAATTTTAGATAGAGGTATAGAAAAGATGATTTGTACGTGGGCATTTCTGGCCGCCGCATCGGCGATGTTGTTTCTGGAGATACCGCAATCACTTGGTATCCACTGGAACACGGCGTTGTGTTATTTTTCGATTGCATAGTGCCGCATTTCTCTTATCTCCCACGTTAGTCGTTTGTGCGACCCGTGTTGAAGTGCCCACAAATCGGCTGCTGACCCGCAGGTCGCGGGTTCAAATCCCGGCTGCGGCGGCTGCATTTCCGATGGAGGCGGAAATGTCGTAGGGCCGTGTGCTCAGATTTGGGTGCCCGTTAAAGAACCACAGGTGGTTGAAATTTCCGGAGCCCTCCACTACGGCGTCTCTCATATTCATATGGTGGTTTTGGGACGCTGAAACCCACAAATAAATCAATCGATGTGCCCACAAAAGACGTTGTACAGGCACGTTTGAATCGCAAAATACTACCTATCAATAACAAAAAAATTGCGCAGATATGGTACATGACCGCTAAATTGGTACGCCCTGCGAGATGAACATCATTACTGCTTCGTAATCACTGAAAGCTGCCGGACCTCTGTTGATTGATTGATATGTAGGGTTTAACGTCCCAAAACCACTCTACGATTATGAGAGACGCCGTAGTGGAGGGCTCCGGAAATTTAGACCACCTGGGGTTCTTTAAGGACCTCTGTTAATTGTCAATATTGGCTTGGAACACCTCGTATCAATGTTTGAGAAACCCATCAATGACCAAGACTGTCTCAATGATCGCATTGTATTTTTGGCGGCTGCTGCTGAAATAGCGAAAAAATGATAAAGATGGTTGAAGGGTTAGTTAGTTGGATGGTGAGTTAGTTAGTTAGTTAGTTAGTGTTTTAGTTAGTTAGTGTTTTAGTTAGTTGGTATTTTAGTTAGTTGGTGTTTTAGTTAGTTAGTTGGTATTTTAGTTAGTTAGTTAGTTAGTTAGTTAGTTGGTAGTTAGTTAGTTAGTTAGTTAGTTAGTTAGTTAGTTAGTTAGTTAGTTAGTTAGTTAGTTAGTTAGTTAGTTAGTTAGTTAGTTAGTTAGTTAGTTAGTTAGTTAGTTAGTTAGTTAGTTAGTTAGTTAGTTAGTTAGTTAGTTAGTTAGTTAGTTAGTTAGTTAGTTAGTTAGTTAGTTAGTTAGTTAGTTAGTTAGTTAGTTAGTTAGTTAGTGTTAGTTGGTCGGTTGGTTTACATTTGATGTGTGGTACCTTGTTTTTATTTTAGGGTGCAACGAGTGTGAACGGGCAAGTAACACTATAAGAGGAAGCATTGTGAAGAGAAGTAGCAGATACATCGTTCCCATACGAATTGCTTGCTCGACATCGTATCGCGAAAAACACTCAGGATCAGCCAAAAGGCTGATACTAAATTGTCGGTGTGTAAAAATGGCTGGTTGCATGACGTCAAAGCAAGCGCTTTTTTTACAGCAGTGGTGTAATATGTGTTTAGAAAAAGTTAACGATTTAGAGTACTTGGTACTCTACTATGGAGAGCACAAAGCCGTCCCGCGGGCCTCACATACTAAACACGCAGCGTAAACCAGCCAAAGTTTGATGCATGCAGTGCTTTGAATCTGTGAGACAACATCAAAATTAACAAAGGGTAGACGAATGAGGTTTAAAAATTAGTAGACGCCCCACACTTCTGCCCATTTTGGAAGAGAAACAATTACCAGTGCTGCGCCAGAAACACTGTTGGGTATATTGAAAAGCATGAATATATCGCATCAGTCAGCATGCTTTACGCATATTATTCGTTATTAGAAAAACGATTGGTATCCATTACTTCCCCCCGCGAGCGATATACCTACATTTGCAAAGACAAGTGGGCCTCAGTAAACATTCTGAATCGTGAAAGGCAACCCCAGCAAAGCCTTTCAGTTTTCGAGAGAAGGTAAGGGTTTTATTGCGAAGTCATTTACGCCTCAGAAGCTTATTACGACAAAAAAACTGTAGTTTTGAAATGACACGATCAATATTTACACGCCTGCATCAAATATGTGCTTTTTATGGTTTTTAGTTAACTTATTGTCGAATTATTTTGCTTTTTACTCAATCACTGCACATCACGACACCTATAAGCATCAAATCTGAGACCATTAAACGCCCAAATAAACCTACGTGCAGGTGCCATAACTTCGGTTCCTCTCCAAATGTCAGCGGCAAGACAGAAGAGAGAAAGATCCGAAGAAAATGTCACAAAATTACTCCTCCGTGCAACTAAGCCAACCTCTCACGTCTGCGCTTCTCGTCGACGGTCCCTGATTCTCCTTTTACTCCATCTTGCTGACAGCTTGGCATTCTCGTGCTCGCTGCGTATCAGGCTTCGTTAGCAACACAAACACGTTCACTCACTTGTTATTTACCTTTTTTTTCGTCGTCTCTTTCATGCTGGCGATATCAAGTCACACCTAAGCGCACCTGTGCGACCTATAGATAGACGCAGACAGTCGTAGGAACCTGGTGCGAGTGCAAGTTTATTTGTCTATTTTTTTCCCTAATCGCTGCAGGTGCGCGCTTGTTATCAGAGTTTCGCAGCGTGTAGCGTATAGCTTTGCTCACGGCAATTTACGTATGCGCTAGATTTTCTTTATTTCGGCGCCTCTCCTTTCGTACTCTTCGTTTCACTCAAAGATGACACCCTCAAGAAGTTATTTTATTTGTGTTTACGTTGACTGCAGATTGTAGGCGTTACATCTAAACATAGCAAGACAACAGTGCTAGCGGACAGCCTAGCTAACATCAAGAAAGAAATTGAACCTGTGAAGGCCGTGTTCTGTGCAGGCTCGATAGCCTGGTGTAAGAGTAATTTAGTAGTCAACAAGCACCCTCAAGGAGTTAATTTGTGCGTACGTTGAACTGAAGACTGAAGACGTAACATGAAAACGTCGGAAAACGTAAGGGGTAGCTGATCTACTAGTTAACATCAAGAAAAACAAATTGGCGGATCCCACACACAGCGGGAATCGATGATATGCGAAGTACGCATGAGGAATGTTGATATATCACTTCAAAATCAGCACAACATTACGAGGTGGACGTAAATTATGCCATACATTACTTCCACTTTATAAATATCAGGTTCGCGCCTGGAATTTTTCGTCTATTCGCGTAACGTGATACCAAATTAGGTATATGTGGAGCCCGCAAAACGGCCGCGAGCGCGCTATGAGTGTAGCATGTAGTCATCTTTTACATGACATGCATATTATGATTATCATGTTTGACGTGTCATTTACCTAGATCGTAGATTCGATAAGTGTGTAAGCAGCCTTTTAGACCCGAAGTACCTTAAGGTCGAGTTCAATTCGGTGTGCGGCGCGACCACCCTTTCTGCGTATGTGCGTCCCCTCCTCTTCTCTTTCCTACGCTTCCCCCTCTCTCTCCTCGCAAGGTCGACGTGGGCACCGTCTGCTAGCCTACGCCTACACCCCCTCTCTCTTCTGTAGGCATACCTCCCCGATGCGTTTACACCCCCATTGCGCGCGCGCCCCCTCTCCCTCTCCTACACTTCCCCTCTCTCGACTTAGCCAAGCCGATGCAGGCAGTGGCTGCTAGCGGGTTTCTTGATCGAAAAAAATCAGTTTCTCGCGCTGCACAAACAGTTCACTAGCCAGCCCGTATATATGGGCCCTTGATTTGGACTTCCGCGGTAGTGCTGGTGGGAGATTTCTCCTGTGCGTCCTTTAAGAATAAAAACTTGCGCCATGCTCGTTAACTAAAATCGGACTGTGGGTCTGCTGTATCTAATCGGAGTTTTCTCTCTCATTGCCCCTTAGCAGCGATTGACATCTTTCAGTAGGAAACACTGGTTCATCACTGCGTGTTTTGCGCCTCCCCAGGTTTCTATCCTGCGCGACACCGCGATGAGCGCCAGCGTCAACTCCGCCGCAAGTGTTAACGTTAGCGCCCACTGCTTCGCATCTACACGATTACCTTTAGGGGGAGTTAGTGTAATATCTATTTATTCATTCTTTTCATTTACAGTGCATGTGGTTTTGGTTTTCCAAAAATATCTTAGCTATTGAAGCATAGTGGCGAGTCTCGCTGCGTGCGCGTGTGTGCGCGCGTGCGCGCGTGTGCGCGTGTGCGTGTGTGCGCGTGTGTGCGTGTGTGCGTGTGTGCGTGTGTGCGTGTGTGCGTGTGTGCGCGTGTGCGCGTGTGCGCGCGTGTGCGCGCGTGTGCGCGTGTGTGCGCGTGTGCGTGCGCGTGTGCGTGTGCGTGTGTGTGCGTGTGTGCGTGTGTGTGCGTGTGCGCGTGCGTGTGCGCGTGCGTGTGCGCGTGTGTGGTGCGCGTGTGTGTGTGTGTGTGTGTGTGTGTGTGTGTGTGTGTGTGTGTGTGTGTGTGTGTGTGTGTGTGTGTGTGTGTGTGTGTGTGTCACTTCCCTCCCTTTTCCAGCGTCTCTTTTACTAGTTTAAGCTTTCGAGCTTGAACTACTGTAAACATGCATTTTACTTCTGTGGTAACTGATTCCTATAACTAAAGAATCAACAAAGCTTTTTCTCTGTTTCTTTTTTCTTTCTTTCGTTCTTTCTTTTGAATTAGAGTATTGGAAATAACATCAAAAGTAGACACACATTCTCTCTGTTCTTTTGACATTATGACGCACTTTGTGCTTGTGTATGTTTTTCTGTTTACGGAGCTGACAGTATTACGTAGCGATTCTACTGCGCCACATTAGTGCTGTCAGCTGTAGTGTAGGTGCCCTTTCGCTTCGGTTTTTCTTGAGAGGCTACACACTGACCTAATAAAACCAAGAACACTTAGCCTTTGTGCATCGCACCACAACGGGGTTTTTCAATGCATTATGAAACAGCACTTCTCCTTTAAACTCATATATGTTCACAGTAATTGATAATTAATTAGTTAGGTGCTTGTTTCGACCGAGGTGTGGTTCTCTACAGTTTAAGCTCTTGTAAATTACGGTATTTTTCAACCACACCTAAACTGGCCTGTTTTGCTGCCTGCTTTGACACGACACGTCCGCAATGTGACTGAGAGAGGAAGACGCAACTGCATTTTTGTCCTTGCGGGGCTCACGTGAATGACGAAGTTTAATAAGTAAAGTGGCGCTCCCAAATTACTAAGCACGGTGAGTTTTGTTTTGTTTTGTTTTTGTAACCTATAAATGGCCTTGTAGACGGCGCGCTAAAATTTTTTGTCGACATATATATATCATCCTTACATAAAAAAAATCTGTAGTTCAGAAGGTGCGTGCAGAGCTTTCGGCAAAGTACAAGTACTATAATGAGAAAGTTTGTCACTTGTCGATTCAGTGGCAAACTGACACCGACCCTTCCTGTAGATTGGGCACATCGGTAGAGTTTTTCTTTCCTGGTGCACAACAGATGGGCTCGCTTGCTGTAGAAGGGTTTGCAATAACTTAATGGAGGCTACAAAAGAAAGAAAAAACACAAGCAGAGTTCCATGGTTCCTAACCACGCGTTGGAATAATCAATGCCAGAAAATTCGCCCTGGCTTAATTGTGCTTGTTTCCGGTCAATTCCATTCGCAGGAAGATCTGTCTCTGTCTGCCTTCGTCGATATTTAAGCTGTCGCCATCGAAACAGTGTGCTGATTGTTTTAGGTGTAGAACTATACAGCATGTTGCGGCAACACAATATTCGTATCCGATGCTTGTTATTGTAGTAGCTGAATATCTTATACCAACTTTCGATTGCAAATCGGCATGCATAGCGCCTTATTCAGACATTTCTGGACCTGAAAAACTGATTCGCGATGCCACGCTGGCTCTGATGACCCCACATGGTCCTGCGAGCGGCTTTTTATTTCTAAGAAACACACTCATTAACGGCGTGGCTACCGTACGATTCTGGTTTACGTTTTGTGAACGTCAACCACAATATTCTTACGAGTAGCTGTATAAAAGTAAAACACGGTAACTGAGCGACAACCTGCCAAGCTAAAAATGGAGGAGTCGGCAAATTCGCGTAAGTGAAATGTGCTGTGTTCGAACTGTTCAACCAGTACTGCTGTAGAGAAACGTGATCGACGAGTCAGGAACGGAATATCGGGATTCTCAAGAAATGTTTGGCTTTGAAGAGAGGGGAAAGAGTCGAAAAAACGTGGCTTGCAGTGAAGGAAAAACTAACACATTTCTTAGATGAGGAACTAAACAAATCACTCTCAATCACACGACCACGCAGAGCAAAAACCAAGAAATATACGTCAGAATGAGAAGACGAACAAAGATTATTTTACCATGCACGTTTCTCGTTACCAGGTCATATCGGCATTATGAACCAAACACATAAGTTAGAAACATAAAGGACGATAGAAGTAGCGGAACTGTCCTCTCCATTAAACATCTACGCAAAGTACGCATTGCTTTGTAGACAATAAGAAAGCACAGATGAATGTGAACTTTTAAGTCTTTACAGCAGCCTGTTTTACGCGTCTTCGTATAATCCAAATGCATTGTCGCTATAGTCTGCCACCATGAAGCTTAGGCGCTGTCCGCTAATACTGCGGAAATGAACGAGAGTTTACTGCGCAGTTTGCGCGAATGTCGTTCGAATGAAAGCTCATTTCGGTTTGCACGTCTCTTTCGTCGGGTGTAGTAAGAAAACAATGCTGCGATTCCTGCTGAGTTCTTTACAACTGGCTCATCCCACGAATCAAAGTTGATGACAAGCAAGAAGCGCCGTCACCCTGCCTCGTTATTAAAAGCATGGCGAACTTTATTTTTCTTTTAGTTTATTGTTTCAAAGTGTCTGGCCATGTAGCATGGCTGCTGCGCAATTTTCTTTAGAAAGATGACAATCGGAGAGCAGGATGCCACTATAGTGACATTTTCGTAAATGTGGCACTCAATTAAATACCATCTAATACCAGATGAAGGGCCTATTACAACGGTTAGGGTTATCTGTTGTACAACTTTGATCAATCAGACATTCTTTATAGGAGAAACTTCGTAGGAGGAGATGAACGCCGGCCGCGTGACGTTAATCTTTGGTCAATAATAGTAATAATAATAATAATAATAATAATAATATGGCGTTCCGTGTCTCGGGATTCCTGAATAAATTTCGATAAGGAAACGTTTGCACATAGGATCTCATCAGCAATGACACTCGTCGCTTTCCACTCCTTTTATCGTGCGATTCTCTGTGGTTTCGCTACTAATATAGGATTAACTGATAACTGTAGCCTTGGTTTTACCACGAAAGATGTATATGGCTAGGAGAAACGGAAAACCATCTGGCAGTGGTGTCACAAGCAGTCTCCATTGGCTGTGTTATCAGTTACGTCATTCAAGCGTCGTGTCCGAGCATGCGTGACATTGGCTGCGTTTTGTGTGACGCCATCTATCCCGTCGCAGCCGTGGCCTTGATTGTAAACTCTAGCCTCGAGAACGCACGCACGAGTGTCTCCTGAAACCTTCCACTTCAGTATGCCACGGACAACTCTAGCAGAGCGCCGACAGCGGAAACGGAAGAGAGCTGGCATTCACAGGGCCGATGGCTCAGTCCGGGCACAAAAACAAGCGCGGGAGGCCGAGTGCCGGCAGCAGCTGCGTACCGATGATCCAACAGCTTTCCAAGCCGTTCTAAATCACGAACGGGAATGCAAGCGCCGGTGGCGGGCGGTTCCTGCAAACCATGCCGCCAAGTTAGCTCTTGATGTCAAACGTCTGCAACAGCACGGCGTTGTGGCGTCAAGGTGAAGATTGCGGGAGCGCTTTCGCCGAGGTGAACGACGCTCTCGGCGGCAGTTTTTCCAGCGGCACATTCTCTTAAGCGGTGACGTCTGTGACCACCTGTGGTAGGAGAACAACCACTGTGACTAAACAACAACAAATGTTCGGGAATTTAGAGTGTAATAGTGATTGGTCAGAAACCAAAGTGAAAGATTGGCTATAGGTACCTGACCAGCTTCTCTTAACGTTCGGCCAATCAGAACTTCCTAAAATGGACAGTCCACTTTTTCAACAAGTACCTGCTTGGTCTTTTTCAAGACCGTAGTATGTTGTAAATAAATAAATAAAAATAATGAAATAAAAAACCTAGATATTCAAATCAATGTTCTGTAACAGCAGTCGTCATCATCGACAGAAACAGAAATCTGCTAACCCCCAATTCAGAACGTACAAGTGTTCGAGTGATACCCTATTATCCATGCATTTATTTAGCTGAACTTATTTTGCACCGAAAATGTCTCAGTGTTACCGTTGGATTTGCTCCTCATCAAGCAGAACTATTTCTGCGTTTGGCCTGCCATTCCCATATATGTTCGGGACTATTTCAATTGTTTGCTTCTTCAGCTCGATCTCACGCATGATGCTACCTACTGTAACGGCAGAGTGGCCACGAAAACAAGCGGAATTTGACTTACTGAGTGATAGATACAGTGCGAACACAATCAAGCGCTTTTTTTATATCATTTGAAGGAACTAAGATGGAAAGGAATGGATAACTTTTCAGCGGCCCCTCAAGAGTTGTCATGGCATTGCAAGGCCGAAGACTGTTCATTCACTGTGTTCATCTTTATAAAAGATACGCTAATTATAATGCAAGAGTGGGTCCAACCACCTTGTAATTCAGAACCTTGTCGTGTAAATGGAACTTATCGCAGGAAAGTTTCCGTCAAGTAGAAGATATAACACCGGCATAGGAGAAAAGCTTGTCGCAGTGCATTTGTGGCTTTGCTGCAGGTAATTAAGAAACAAAGGTGTTGGACTGTAGCTGGCAAGTCTAGATAGTCATTTGTCGCGATTTTGTCACCGGGTAGGCTCCCAAAGCAACGCCCGGTGGCACTGTGATTATGGGCAGGCAGCGCCATCTCTGGCAGAAAAACGAAAGCTGGGGAAGTACGTCACACGTTTTTTTTTTTTCTCTTCGCCGCGCTGCTGTTCGCTTCCGTACACCTGCAGAACCCTCGCGCTGCACTTACAGCCCCGCGCAATGCACCACTTAAAAAAATTCCCAGCTGGACGGGCACTTCGAAAAGCGAACGTAATCAAAGCATAAGAGTATGTTGATCACGTTTACGTTGTAGAGCAGATGGCAACGGCACCCGACTTAACGTGAACTGCGTTTCAGATGTGCGCGGCAGTACCTTGTACGATAGGCTGAGGTACGCTTCCTTGTGTCACACGTTCAAGGAAGGAAGGAAGGAAAATAGAGGGAAAAGAAAGGCAAGGAGGTTAACCAGCCTATAGGCAGCCGGTTTGCTACCCTGCGCATGGGAGAGGGATGGGGGAGATGAAAGAGAGCGGAGAGGGAAGATAGAAACAGCACATTCGGCAGCACACGCGCGCACACTCAGTCACAGTCCAGTCTTGTCTTTCGCGGTGTGTGACATTGCTGTTACAGTCGCTTGTTCAAGTCGGTGTCGCGTAGGAATTTCAACAGAGCCTTCGTCGCCTTCTGTTGCAAGGTCTTCTCTCGGGCACTTGACAGAATAGTGTCCACAGACATTTGGCTGTTGTCGATGCGCGCAAAAGCAGACGCCAGTGACTGTCTCTGGATTTCATACAATGGACAGTCACACAGGATGTGGTGTAGCGTCTCTTCGCAATGACAGGCATCGCAGAGAGCGTTGTCGGCCATTTCTATGACAAAGGAGTAAGATTTTGTAAATGTCACTCCTAGCCATAAGCGGTGAAGAAGGGTGGCTTCTCTTCGGTCGAGTCCAGTGGGCATGCGGAGAGCCATCAAAGAGGACAGGTGGTGTTGACGGTTCGTATCGATGCTTGGTGGGCACCATAGTGAAAACGTGATTTCACGCGCAAGTCGTCGAAGATTACTGGCAGCATCAATCCTCGAAAGTGGTATGGCTTCTTCTCGTGTCCCTTCAAGGGCTGCCCGCGCGGCAGTATCGGCATGTTCGTTCCTTATGATGCCGCAGTGACTTGGCAGCCATTGAAGCGTCACATAATGCCCTTTCTCGAGTAAAGTGTGGAGAAGGCATCGAATTTCGAAAACAAGGTGTTCGTACGGGCCGCGACGCAGTGCTGAGAGCACAGATTGTAGGGCAGCCCTTGAGTCGCTGAAAATCGACCATTGTTGCGGTGGTTTTCGATTGACCACACAAAGTGCAGCGCGCAAAGCAGCTAGTTCCGCTGCTGTAGATTGCGCGGAGTGGTCAGTCCTAAAGCTGATGGTAACACCTCTTGCTGGGATAACTACTGCCCCTGACGAACACTGGTGGTTCGTGGAACCATCGGTGTATACGTGTATGCTGTCTGAATATTTCTCGTGCAAAAGAAGGAGAGACAGTTGTTTCAGCGCGGGCGACGAAAACTCAGATTTCCTCCGGATCCCTGGTACACTAAGATGCACTGTGGGTCGAATAAGACACCAAGGTGGTATGGATGGTTTAGATGCATGAGTGAAGCCCGAGGGAAGTTTATCGTTGTATTTCACGATAATTTTGGCGAACGATGCTTGGCGCCTCTCTGAAGGCAACAGTGCAAGGTGATGGCCGGGGGCAGGTGCGAAGTGTCGGATGTGCGTTCTCAGGACTTCTACAACAATGTGAGTTTGTATCGGATAGTCACCAGCAATTGCAATTGTTGCTTCTGTTGACGTACATCTGGGCAGACCGAGGCACACTCTCAGCGCTTGGGCTTGTACTGCCTGTAAAACACGAACATTGGTCTTGCAGGTATTGCTAAGCACGGGCAAGCTATATCTGAGGAAACCGAGAAACAGGGCCCTGTAGAGCTCCATCATTGCGTCTACTGATATCCCCCACGTCTTTCCTGCCAGGAACTCGAACAGTTGAGAAATAGCGGTCAGGCGCTTCTTCATATAGGTCACATGCGGATTCCAACAGAGGTCCCTATCAGTAATGATGCCCAGAAACCGGTGGGTTTTGGCGTAAGAAATCGGTCGCCCGCAGATTGAGATGACATAAGGGGTCATTGCTTTGCGAGTGAAAGCCACCAGCGCGCATTTTTCTGGTGATATGCTGAGACCTTGTTTGAACAAGTAGTTGGCAATCATAGTTGCTGCTTTTTGAAGCCGGGAACGTATCTGAGGACGTGTGACTGCCGATGTCCAGACACAGATGTCGTCTGCGTATATTGAGATTTTAATGGTGCTTGGCAAGTATTCAGCAAGGCCAATTATTGCAAGATTGAATAGCGTCGGGCTAAGAACTCCGCCTTGAGGAACACCCCTGGAAGTATAGCGTCGCGTAGTTGGGCCATCTTCTGTTAACACAAAGAATGACCTTGCAGCCAGGTAACTCGAAATCCACCGAAAGACTCGACCACCAAGGCCAACCACCGCAAGAGCACCCAAGATGGCTTCATGTAGTACATTATCATAAGTGCCTTTCACATCTAAAAACAAAGCTGCAGATAGTCGCTTACGGGATCTTTCGTGCTGAACGTACGAAACTAGATCAACGACATTGTCAATAGAAGAGCGGTCGCGTCGGAAACCAGCCATTAAATTCGGATAAATCTTGTAGTATTCAAGATACCACTCCAGGCGGCCTAGTATCATCCGTTCCATTATCTTCTCTACGCAGCTGGCCAGTGCTACTGGGCGGTATGAGGTGAATTCGAGTGGGGATTTGCCCTGCTTCAAGATGGGTAACAAGCGGCTTACTTTCCAGTCATCAGGAACATTGCCATTCTGCCACGAGATGTTGTAGAGGCTCAACAGTTCTCTCCTTGCACCTTCCACAAGGTTGCACAAGGCTCGGTACGGAATACCATCTGGGCCCGGAGAAGTTGAACGCCTGCAGAGAGCTAGTGCCGCCTCGAGCTCCTCCATTGTAAAAAGGAGGTCCATGTGGTAGTCACGGGAAAGGGGGACGTCACCTCTCACTGGAGAATCTGGACGAGTGGCTTGGTTGGCGATCTGCGCACAGAAATATTCTGCGACATCGATGTCTTGCCTCCTTTGAAATAGCGTGAGCGCTTTGAATGGAAAGCGCTGTTCCGTAGGGTGACGCAGACCTTGCACCGTTTTCCAAATGTGTGAGAGTGGCTTGCGAGGGTCTAGTGACTGGCAAAACGTTGTCCATCGTTCCGATGCTAATCTATCCATGCGACGCCGAATCTTCTTTTGCATCCTCCTGGCTGCCCTAAGATCGTGAATTGATTTTGTACGCCGATACCGACGCTCCGCCCGGCGTCGCAGTGCTCGGAGTCGCTCCAACTTTATATTAAAGTCGTTTCGTGTGGAAGATATCGTCACCGTGCGAGTGGCGTTTTGCATTGTGCTCCTAATTGTTTCCTCTAACCCAGATCGTAGGCCATCGCTGCAAGCATCTTCCATGTCAGATTTGACGTTGGTCCATTGGACTGCTCGAATGGTCGTCCGTGGACCATAACTAGACAAGCCTTTGATGTTAAGGTAGATTGGAATGTGATCACTTCCTCGTGTCTCAACATCTGAAAACTACTTGACGTATCTCGCGAGGGAGTTGGAGACAAAAGCAAGGTCGAGACAGCTGCCGTATGTCACCCCTCGAAGAAAAGTGGGGCTGCCGTCGTACAGGAGAGTAAGGCCACAGTTGTAGGCGATGTATGCTAACCTGCGTCCTCTTGCATATGTCCGCGTACTTCCCCATGCGTGTCTGTGCACATTGAAATCACCTATGAGGACCCATGGTGCAGGACACACTCTCAAAATATCCGCTAATCTCCTGGAATCGAGATTACTTGACGGCGATATATAAACGCCTATGAGAGTAAACATGAGTTGGTTCTTTTTCACAGTGATGCAGACATACTGATTGTCATCGTGAGGTGCAATTGGTTGCACAACATATTTCAGTTCACGACGAACAAAGACGATGATTTTGCTGCACGCGCCGTTCGTTGAAGACATGACAGCTTCGTACCCCAATAGTCTTATTGGTTTCGACAAATTGGGTTCACAAATGACGATGATTGGAAACACGTTGGTAAACACAAACTGACGAAAATCTGAAAGGCGTGATTTTAGTCCTCTGGCGTTCCATTGGATGACGGATGCAGCCTTGACTTCTTTACGAAAAGTTGAGGTGTGAGTAGCCATCTTCCTAGTTGAGAGATTCAAGCACTGGGCTTAGGGCGTCCAATAGTCCAAGTGCGCTTCGAGCAGATGGTGTCTTCATGTCGACTAATACCGCTCGGATGGCTTCTATAAGGGAACGCAGCACCGAGATCACTTGACGATCAGTTTTAGGCAAATCTTCCATGGTTGGAGACGGCTCTTCTGTGCCCACAACCTGCAGAGGTTCCTTGGCAAAAGAGCGCGTCCGGAGCGTGGGCCATTCCTCCAGAAAAGGAGGCTACTCTGTTTTTTTTTCGTAGAAGGGGTGGGCCCTTTCGCGGCGCTACTGGATAGAACCGCTAAAGAGTGGGAAGCAGCGTCTCGGGAATGTGGCTTCTTTGAAGACTTTTGATGATGCCGACGTCGACGCCGACGCCGGACTACTTCGGCTGCCTCCCTGTGAGTTGAGTTGTCTCGGGCCATTTGTCTGAGAACTGCGCGCTCCTTTTGGATTCGAGGACAGTCTTTCGACGAGGCAGCATGAGGACCACTGCAGTTGGCACACTTCAGAGTAGTCGCCCGACAGGCGTCTTCAGCATGAGGTTAAGCGCAGCGGGGACACAGTCGTAAGTTGGGGCAGACGCCCTTGACGTGTCCTAGCCTGAAGCACTGATGACATTGAAGTGGCTTTTGGATGAATGGTCGAACCGGATGTCGAAAATGTCCAACTTTAACGTGGGACGGTATGCAATCTCCCTTGAAAAACACTTTTACGCAGCGCGTATTTCCAAGGCGCCGCACTTGTGTAATGACAGTTCCCTCGTTTGCAGGCTTGATGAGGGTAGACAAGTCAGCATTAGGAATGGCAGTGTCTATGTCATAAATTACACCGGCAATTGATTTGTCATCCATCGGGATAAAGGGGCGCATTTTAATGCCACCTAGCTCAGTCATTTGCTGCAGCTGTCCTAGCGCACTCACATCGTGCACGTCTATGGCGAGAATGTTCTTCCTTGGGTTTACTCGTACGTCCTTAATTTGATGTGGCACCGCACATTCGAGAGCAACCGAAAGGGCTTGCCTGTTCAGAAGCCGTAGGTTGCTTGATGGATCTTCGGGCATGAAGATGATGACGTGCGGCCAGCGCGCAGGCCTTGAATGTACAGTCGCTGTGCTTGCAGGAGCTGATACTGCTGTATTCGTCGTCCTTCTCTTCGCCCTCTTACCCCGGACAGGTATAAAGCTGCCATTGGATGTGTCGTCTTCTGACATAGAATAGAGGTCGGTGTCCTCAGTGTCACTGGGAGAGCCAGCTCGCTTTTGAGGTGCCTTTTGAGGTGTCTCTTGAGGTGCCTCGCCTCTCCGTCTTGCGGTGATGGACATGGAGCATGCCAGAGGCCCGCCTGGTCACAGGTCCTCACACCCGTCACACGTTCAATATACCTAATGGTCTATATGCAGTGCGAAATGAAGCCACGCACGTGACCGATGTTTTGCGTTGTCGGCAATGACCAACATATAATCGTTGTTGCGATGTGCATGCTGGCAGTAGCAGACGCGTACTGTCATGAACGAGTTTTCGCAGCGTGCGAAATGAAACAAAAATGACATGGCCTTAGCACCAAAGAGCTTGATAAGGTTAGTCATGTCCTCATTTCCTCCCTACCACGGAAGCATCACCCGCTGACTGAGCTGTGGGGCAGCTAATAACCGCTGCAAAGTCAGTTAAACTGCTCGCCTCGTTTTTAAAGAAGATAGTTATTTTGGGATACTTTAACGCAACAACTTTGGTTTGTCAGCTTGTCTGTCTGTCATCCGAAACGGCTAAAGTTCAACCATTTCCTCAAACCCAAAAATCTGGGTTCTACGTTCATACATAAAAGCAAATATTGCGACTATCTCAGGCACATTATCAACACGTCAATATTCTATCGTGTGTTTATTTATACTAGAAAAAGCATACATAAGCTATTCTACAGATTGTAGCACATATTACGATTCGCTAACAATGCGACACTATCCGTGAAAGAAAAAGTGGGTGTGTCCTGCGCTTTGCTAAGACTAGGATGCCCTAGCTAAGACTAGGGAGTCTACATGACCACTTCAGTGTTTGGTGGGTGGATGAATGAATGGATGGATCGATATGGCTGTACCCTTTAGATCGGGCGGTGGCTAGCGCCACCAAGCCGTAATACCTAATGAACCAAAAACTATATTTATTTTTTCCTTAAAAAGTGAGTTTGAGGATTCGTACTTTGCAGTGAAGAGTTTAATTTTCACTCGTGCCTTGACTTTAGCCACCGATCAGATAACCTCCTTCTAGTTAAGTCTACCCGCTTAAAGTTTATTTTGCCCTCCCGGTCCCTAAACCCCAGTGCTTTGAAAAACTCTGCGCCATCATCCTGAACTATAGGGTGAAGCCCTTAACAGAACACTATCAAGTGTTCGGCAGTTTCTTCTTCCTCTCCACACGCACTGCATACTGTGTCTACCCCTTCGTACTTGGCCCGATATGTCTTGGTTCGCAGTACTCCCGTCCTGGCCTCAAACAGTAGAGAACTACTCCGAGTATTATCATAGATCCTTTCCTTGGCAATTTCCTGCTTAAAAGTTCGATAGATCTCTAGTGCGGACTTCTTAATCATGCCCATTCTCCACATGTCAGTCTCCGTTTCCTTCACTTTCTTCTTAACCGATAGTTCTTTTTGGTTTGGCCACCTGCTGTTTTCTAAGTATTTACCTCTTCACTGCAAAGTACGAATCCTCAAACTCACATTTAAAGAAAAAAATAAATCTAGTTTTTGGTTCATTAGGTATTACGGCTTGGTGGCGCTAGCCACCGCTCGATCTAAAGGGTACAGCCATATCCATCCATCCATCCATCGCTGCGGCGTAACACATTGAATCACCTATCTGCCACGCCTATCCCCAATTTCCTCAGAGCTTGCCACCGGAGCCACAGCGCGGCGTTGTCATCGCTGCGCAAGCTTGAGCTTTGGGTCCTTATACTATTTGGCAACTCATAAGGCACGAGATCTAATAAATAAACCATAAGTATCAAACAGCACAAGATAGAGTTTCTGAAATCACGAAGTGGTGCCTAGCTGTCGAGTTGAAGTGAATCGTACAATCAGAAAACCTTTCTTTGCAAGTGCCTTCAATGAAAATTGGGTAAAAAAGGTTTTCATTACAACGTTTCTGACGGTTTTTTTTTTTCACTTATGCCGGCTGCAGAATCTCGCTCTGAAACTAAAACTGGAGTGAAGTCGCGGTTTCATCAAATATTAATTCGAAGGCATTGGGCTCGAGAATTCGCGCTGCACCGAAAATGCCGGTCCACACATTTCACTCTCTCATTGCCCCGTCTCCCTTGCGCTGAACAGGGTTTATTCATGAATGCATTCAAGCGCGCACAGTGAAACGTCGGCCTGTTTCTGTTCGGCTTGTTGTTTCTGCAAAAATAAGAAAAATAAAACTATCCCAAACACTGGGAGATCGGTTTTTACAGCACAAAGCACGACCACGTTAGTGTGCTGAATCAGTTATGTGCGTGCCCGTTTTAAAGACTTCAGTGTTTCTTGAAAAAAAAAACTGTTGGGTGTTAATCATTCTGCAAAGTTTCTTTCCCGTTTTTCCGTAACTTCTCGTGGTTGTTTCTTGGCAAAACGTTTCATGAGGCGAAATATTTTTAAATAAGGAAGTAAAATGTAAGAAGCAAAATGAAGAGATCTTGTTCAGGGCAACTGCTCAGCGTACCATCACCGTGGAACACCATGTACTTGCTGCCGCTTCCATGCAGTACAATCTGATACATTTATGCTCACGGTGCGAATGCTGGTGATGGGTATCTCGAAGCATAGAGCTTTCTATAGATGCACTAGAGCAAACTCTGCCGCTAGTGCCTATGGCAACTGCCACACGCGGCGTTTTATACGGCATGGGAGTGACGGATTTGTCTAATCTTTCTTCTTTCGTCTCCGTTTGGCTCCGTGTGGCCGGAATTCGTTTTGCGGCAGGATGAAGTTCCGCAAACGTTTAGCACTTACGCATCCCCACGCTTGATATTTTTAGGCTCCCGAATTCGCATCTACTCACGCAATTCACAAACATTCATTCTTTTATTCCAAACAAAACCAACACACAACAAAATTATTGAAAGTGATAGAGACGTAAACAGAGAAATAATGATGGAAAGAAACAGATATAGAGAAAAAGATATACATAAACAGGAAGCGAAAAATAGAGGAAGAACGAAATAAAAGATAGAAAGAATGAGAATGAGACACAAATACACACACAAAGATAGAAAGCAGTTCACCATATTCATATCCATCATCTTCACAGCGATCGTGGCGAGCGGAGTACAGGCCCAAAGCCTAATGGTCGGTTCGGCATGTGGGACCTAGTGCGGCTGTACACAGTAAGAGGAATGTCAGCGTGGACTGAAAATTTGTTCCTACGGGTGACGAAAACTAAAGTGTTCCGTGTTCAGATCAGATCTACAATGTTTTTCTACATTGGTGTGACTAATCACTTAATTCAGTGGAACTGCCACAGCTTATGTATGTAGTTGCGCGAATAGGTTTTGTGGCAAAACATAACAGATAGATGTTTTAATCATAGCACATAATAAAATCCCTATTAACTGTTTGGTTTTCGCAAGCACAAAAATCTGCGTTTCTAAACGACATGATGGAAATGATGGCTGTCGGAATGAGCTATAATCTTAAGAGAAAAACACTGTCCCCTCTTGTCTTCAAGGTGTGTTCGGTAAGGTGTTAGACTCGGCAAGTTCCGTCCATCTAGATGATCGGTCGAAGTCAAATTTTTGCACCGGGCTCGTGTTTTAGCTTTACTTATCATCTCGGCGTGGCCGAGTTTTCTAAAAAAAAAAAGCTAAGATTCGGATTTTGGCATCTAATGGGTGTCCCATTTTGCCGCACGTCAGCGTCCAGTGTGCCAGCATCCCTTGCACACAAGATTTCACACGAGATTGTACACAAGATTTTTTCCCAGCTCATACGTATTGGGTAAGGCATACCTGCGGAGTTATGAAGTTTTGACTAGACTTCACGCGAAAGGACCAGAGTTTCTCTGCGGAGGTCCACTACCGCCGTATCAGAAACTATTCTAACCAAGTACTTTCCGAGGAACAGCGCTTGTTTCTCGAATGCATAAGGCGTTCATTCGTCGGTAAGTTACTTCTCAAAAAGCCTAGATGTAGTCAGTCACTTGGAGCCACGAGAGAGGCTCAAAATGCAGGAAACAAAGATGTTGTTGAGATGTCGCTGGAGGATCGCGCCCAGTTATCGCGCTCGGTTGCGTGTCAACTACGGGAAAGGTAAAGACAGCAGGTTGAGGCTGGCCGAGAACGGAAGCCGCAGTGAGCTACGCCGAAAAAGTCAACCACGCATTCGTCGAGAATGGCCTAGTCGGGAAACACGTGTTTTCCGTGGTTCTATTGTGTGCTAACCCAGATATTTCTAGATCCGCAATGGTATTTCAGCTTTTACAAAAGGCGATGCATGAGCACAACTTTTTTTCCCTAATTTATTTTGTATCTCTTTATCTCTATCCTGTTTCCAACCCTTATTTCCCCACCGTTGTACAGGGTAGCAAACCAGTTCTTCTAGGTTTACCTCCCTGCCTCTTCCTTTTATTTATTTTTCTCTCTGCCTGCGGAGGAATGAAATCCAGAGTAGAAATGGCAATGGCAGTGACTACCTATAACCGTATTATGTGGAACACTCACGTGGTCTTGACGGGTGTAGCGCGTAATCTTTCTCTCGAGCAGTGGGGCCATGCTGGCCATCTGATGGCCCACATCGGGTGGTCTACATCATGAAGTGGGCCACCCGGTCGCCATCAGCGTTGAGCAGTCAGCGTCGTCGTCAGCGTCGATATAATGTTTTCTGATAATCTCTTGAAAGAGCTTGAATTTCCACACTGCAATAGAAGCGAAACGTAGCGCTCCCCGGCGTAAGACGTGTGGAAACCCCGAAAGCTCCGACTTAGTTTTTGTATATCTGTATTTAGGGCCTCGATATGTAGCTTTACAGTCGTCTACAAAGTGCTGGATCGAGCATATCACGGATAAAACTGGCGGCACTGTTTCATGTTCTCTACTTCTATTTATTCATAAATCAGTATTACCACTCCCGAAGAGCTCTTCACAAAGGGGCTGTTCCCTTTGAAATAGGCTGCTCGTCATTGACTGCTTCACGCGAAAGGACCGGAGTTTCTTTGCGGAGGTCTACTGCCGCCGTATCTGAATACTGTTTTAGCCAACTGATTTTCGAGGAACAGAGCTTGTTTCTCGAATGCATAATGCATTCATTCGCCGGGAAGTTCCTTCTGCAAGAAGCCTAAATTTAGTCAGTCACTTGGAGCCACGATAGAGGCTCAAGTGCAGGAAACAAAGATGTTGCTGAGATGTATGGAGGAGCAGTTTCAAGGCAAGCGTTCGGCGGCGCAGCTTTGACCAGCACCGCCGAATGAAAGAGCATCTCAAAGGGTGCTTTATTGTTTTATTTTTAACTGAGGAGCACTTTAGAGGCCCAGGCTGACGTACGCGGCCGCCCCTTGGCGTACCACAGGCAAAACCACGCATAAAAATAGAAGAAAAAGCAAGCGAAAAGTATAAGTGAAATGGGGCAAAAAAGAGAGAAAACATAGACTGTAAAAAAGGAAAAGAAAGAAAAGTGGAAAGAAAGAAGAATCTGAAAAAAATAGTTCCGGAACTCCAAACTTCCTTCAAGTTTCTAAACCACTAGTGCGAAGCTATCTAAATTTTTTAGTTGTTTTTTGGTGCACATACAATCAATGTGCACAGACGTCAGCGTGCTCGTTGCGCTACTTTTTGAGAAACACACACGCGCCTCCCACAGGCCGCAGACACTTGGCGCTATAGTTTCGGTTTCAAAGAATAAGTACACTCGTACTTGTTGCTGGGCATCCTAAGATCCAGTTGAATGTAGGAAGGTTGATGTGAATGTTGGCATTCATTGGCTTCCACAAGGTTTTTACTAATTACAAAAGTTCGATACGCCTGTAAAGAACTTCTCTTTTGTTTAGATGTATTTTTATTCTTATTTCATAAATTTTAAATCGGGAGAAGTGCGGGAAGTGATTCCCTTTCTTGCCTCCGCTCCTTCTCGCCCCTCGCTCAGCGCTGTTAGAAGTTGGATCACGTTCAGTAATCTCGCTCGGTTGGCGTGTCAACTACAGAAAAGGTAAAGACAGCAAGTTGTGGCGGGCAGAGAACGGAGGCCGCAGTGAGCTACGCCGAACACGTCAACCGTGCATTCGTCGAAGGTGGCTTAATCGGGAAAGACATGTTTGACGCGGCTCTGCGGTGGACTAACCCGGTGATTTCTAGCTTCGCGAAGGTTTCTCAGCATTTCCTAAAGGCAACGGGTGAGCACCAGAATTTGGACCCACTATTAGCGCAGGTATTGATTTCGCATGAGTACATATGAAAAAATACAGTTCTCTACAAGCCTTACTGGACTTACAGAAGTGCAGTGTCGCTTGACTAATTGGTGAAGACAGCAGCCAAGCTCCTGTTGGAAAAATGCGTTCAATAAAAGGCTTGAATTTGAGTTGGCTCGATTAGATAACCTTAATTTCTTTTAACCTTGGTGCGTAGTTTGAAGGGCTTCAAGTAGCTATGGGCTGCTTCCTGCTCATGAAATTCTTGTAGCCGTGTCTCCAGAATTTTGAAGTCTGTACTTCTAATAGTGTGACTCAAATACACGTGATGGACTTACTCCTTCTAAAGAATATGACAGAGAATGTGAATGGAGCCAACGTTTTCGCAAGCCAGCTTTTCTTCTTCAAGGCGACGCTGTTGCCCAGATGAAAACAAGTCAGTTTGCTGAAGCACTGTTTCTAGCCACGTTCTTTCTCGAAAAACTTCTGATCTCTTAATGTATGCCCATGTGAATTTTTTTATAATTTATTTATATCTCTCTATCTCTCTCGCCTTTCCGACTTTTTTCCCCACCCCTGTACAGCGTAGAAAACCAGTTCTTCTAGGTTAACCTCGCTGTCTTTTCCACTTATTCAATTCTCTCTTTGATCTCTTCAAGCCTCTGCATGCCTCTGAACTTCAGCCTCGTGTGGTACTTAAGCTCTCGAAGAAAACTGTGCGCGCTGTCATAACAGACGTGATTGAGACAAATATGCGACCTGTCCTACTCGCGATTGTTGATAATTTTTGCATTGTTTCGGTTATTCTGGGTTCAACGTTTGCTCATCATGTTCATGTGTCAGTTGTAATATTAAGCTGCGTTTATAGATTAACACTTTTACCCTACGTGTGTGTATCTGTTTTTATACAATAATTTGATTAATTGTTTGATTGTTTGATTGGTTGATTGATTGATTGATTGATTGATTTGTGGGGTTTAACGTCCCAGAACCACCATATGATTATCAGAAACACCGTAGTGGAGGGCTTCGGAAATTTCTACCACCTGGGCTTAAATTACGTGCACCCAAATTTGAGCACACAGGCCTACAACATTTATGCCTTCATCAGAAATGCAGTCGCCACAGCCGGTATTCGATCCCGCGACCTGCGGTTCAGCAGTCCAGTACCTTAGCCACTAGACCATGGTGGCGGGGCTGTGTTTTATACAAAACATGCAATAAAAAGTGGATATCATTCGTGCTTATCAAGTTCCGTTTTACTGAGAAATCAGTCAGCTTAACTTTCGCCTCCTCCGAAAACACGAGAAAATTTCTTTAAAAACATTAACAAAATTTTATGGCCGCATTGCCCAAGCGACCAGAAAGAAGGCACGAGCGCATTCCGCTTGCATGCGAAGTGGGAAAGAATGGCTTCTGTGGCAACCCTCCTCCTGTCGATTTTCCGTCATTTTTCTTTATTTTGGGAACCTCCCCAATGGTTTTATGAGTCATTTTCTTTTTGCGATTTATTTCTGGTGAAATGCCCGGCCACCATAAAAGCGGCGCTGCCCTTGCCGAGAGCGAATATATGGGCGGTATGGGAGTTTCTTCCCGCTGCCTCCCACTGGTGTGTTCGTGGACGCTTGTCCTCTTTCGGGAAGGTTCTTTCGTTTCTCCTGAAGCATGGAATTTTCCACTCTCGAAGGCAGCAAGGTTGCACACGCAGCAACCTTGTGTTGCTCGTTTCGCTTCTATAAAATAATGCACATAAATGTAACGACAAGGTTTCACCATGGGCGCTCGCATCATGGCGACAACGGCGCGGTGAGTGGACACGTCACCAACGTGGTGAAATTGAATGCGAGACACTGTTGCCACGAGATGATCACCTTTACCTCTGCGGGCGTGTGTGCGAAGTCTGTGCGATAAAGCTGATAGATTAATCGTGCCACTGGCGTGAGCACTGCTCCTCTGCAAAAGCAAACCTGCTAGGCGTACCTGATCTTCGCCGCGGGCATCTGTCATTCAAACTGATTGACGAGTGAACTCGGATACAAACTCGCTGATTCTGAGAAGGCCCAAGCTCAACTAGGGACTGTGATGGTGCCGGCGTGACTGTCAAGCGTTTGATGTGGTGAACGCTAAGCAGCAGCTGCGTTGCATATTAAATAATTTGGTCAGCTTGCAATACTTAAGCAAGCTGAAGCCATGAAAGAGCTTGTGTCAACCTTGTCCTCTTCCAGCTTTTTAAATTCGGTCATCTACTCATTTGCATGATGCATAGCGCCCATAGGTAATAGGATAGTTGCTATAAACTTCAGTCCAGTAATCTGTAACTCCAAGCGTTCTCGCATTCCCGCGTACATTTATGCCAACTGAGGCAAGCGCGACGACATGCACCGGTCTCTTGCATTTGCGTGAAAGATGCGCGGCCGAGGGGTAACATTTCGCTCTGCGTGCACTGCCGCGCATGATTCATGGCAACATCTCGCCCTAGTTGTCAGAGTGATATGAAGGCGTTGAAAGTGAATAACGCTTTGACATTGGCTAACAAATTAGCAAGTAAATACTGTTTTGCGCTGGTATCATTACTGTTGACAACGACCGTGGCTTGTGCAGCCTGCTACTTTTACGAGAATTATTGCCGGAAGCTTACTTATAACAAATGTACTTTAATAGGTTGGAATTCCCACGCATATATTTTGTCTCCTTAATCCTCGCTTTCACTACATGTGCCTCTCTGTGCGGCGCTTATTGACCAATGTGATACGATACGAGAATGTTGCAATAACTGTATGCACCATTTGCTCAGTTATTGATTATATTTACCGTATCTCGTGTTGAGTTACTCTTTTGGTCTCTGACACCAATTGATTCACGTGCCAGCAGTTCGGCATTTTAAGGCCTTAGAGTTACTTATAAATACACTATAGGGAACTCTGGCGCTAGTGTCTATGGCAGCTGCTACAATGACGCTTCTGATAGCATGCGAATTATGGATAGAACATGCATTTGCCCACCAGCAGGTCGCGGGATTGAATCCCGGCTGCGGCACTGCATTTCAGATGGAGGCGGAAATGTCGTAGGCCCGTGTGCTCAGATTTGGGTGCACGTTAAAGAACCCCAGGTGGTCGAGATTTCTGGAGCCTCTCACTACGACGTCTCTCATATTCATACACTGGTTTTGGGACGTTAAACCCCACATATCACACAATCGATCAATCAACGGATTTACCTAGTCTTCATACTTTCCGTTCATTTTGGTTCTCCGTGGCTTGAAGCTGCTTTGTCACGAAACAACAATCGGCAAATGTTAGGCAGTTACGCTTCACCACCTTCACCTTTTAGTCTTGCCATTTCAAATCGGGTCACGACGTTCACAAGGGTTTTTTTCTCCTTCGAAACGAAACCAAAACATGGTAATAAACGAAGCTACAAGTGAGATTTATTCCCGAAAGTACCAAGACAAGTCAAATCTGCGTACCACCCACCACACCCATCGTCGCTGAAGGATTGCGGCGCTAGAGTGCTCTCTAGTTAATCTTAGGAAACTCTGTGATTAAGGCTCATAACGGGAGAGACGTCCGAATATTCAACGCAAAATAACAGCATCAAGACAAAATTATTCACGCTGTCCTTGTGCTGCGCACAGCTGGAAAATGGTCACTGGTCTGATGCGAATAAACGTCGCAAATACCTATTGGGTACTTTTCCGGAAAGGCTCACGTCATAGTAACCGGACCGATTTCTTCTTCAACGCAGTCCAATAATTTTTTTTTCGCAAAACGTTATTGCAGCAAGCCATGATATGAATGCTGGGCATTGCTTCCACGTCTTCCGCTTTATCAAATATGCATGCCTCAGCTTCTCGCTTTCGCGGGGTGCATATATTCCAGGGTCGAGACCGCATCGCGCGGTTCATCGAATACCCATTGGCCGGACAGAATTGTTGCATCGATTCCACTGCATCGGGAGCAATGAATCGTTCTTTCCAGCATTGTGCAAATAAAGTTAATCAATTCCTATATGAACAGATCCGCGAAGCACAACGTCGTACTTCACGAACATTTAAACCTGCATTCCTGACACAAAATTTTTGCGGATCCTACAAAAAGGAAAAAAAATGGTAGCATATATGCACGGAGTGAATGATGGAGAGTGGGGCGAAGCATTCGTCTGTCCATTCGTTCTTGCTTCCGTCCGCCCATGCGTCCGTCTGTGTGACCGTCCATGCGTCCATCCGCCCGTCCATGCGTGCGTCTGTTCGTGCGTCGGTCCCTGCGTTCATCCATGCATCCGACCCTGAGTCTGTTCATGCGTCCATCCATGCATCTGTCTGCGTGTCCATTCTTCCATCTATTCAACACTCCAAGTACCACCATCTCGCATCTTTTCATCATATATTCCCTATATAGAAGCAGCGCCATCCAGCAGACATTCCAAGGACCAAACGAGAGGTGGCACACGCACACTTTCTTACGGCTTGCGCTTCGGGTCTACTTCCCATTTTTAACCACCTCGAGTTCATTCATGGTATATACAAGTTCATTGTATTCATGGCACTGCGGCTCAACGCTCGCTAAACCTTTCTAAAACTAAGGAGGTTACACCAAGCGAGTATAACGTAGCAACCCTTTCTTGTCAGATAGTCTTCAATGTACATTCCAATGGCTGCTAATGGGGATCGCAGCGTGCACGTTAACTAAAAGCCGAATGCTCCTGTCTCTCATTCCCCATTGATATGTACATTGAGCAATATTTTTTTATTGTTAAACAACGCACAGAAGAAATCTTTTACCGGCTCCACCTTGGAGGTCAAAATGTTTTACTTGTTACATACTACAACGGCTACGCGGGACAAATGGGTGCCGCTATAAGAAGCTTCGCCCCTAAAAACGAGGTGGCCGCCCTGTGAGGTGCATATTCGAGGATGAATGCTAAATTGTTTCGGTAATTTCAAGCTTATTAGTCAAATGTATCGCTGCCACGAAGTTTTGAAGCAAATCGGTACGCTTGAAAATTAATTGCCTCGTGTTTGAAAGTAAGCGTTCTGCAGTGAAGACGGCACAGGCGAGTCGCGTAATGTCATTTACTACGTCACAGCAACAGCAGCGCCGACTTCTTCAGGGGTCACCCTCGAGGCCATATATTTACAAACCTTCACGAGCATGTGAGTATTTATGTACACCAGATGTTAAGGCGAAGGCTATTTACATAACGACGTAATAATGGCATGTAATTTTTACATACAAGAATACCTACGGATACGAAGACTGTGTTTAGAAAAGTGTTTAATGATTTCGAGTACTTGATATTTTTAGCAAAAGTGTTTGCTTTGCGTCTGTTTAGATGTGTTCTACGATTAAGAGTACTTCGCACTCAACTATGGGATAGCGGAAAGCCGTCCCAATCATCCCACGCCTGAGGCAACTGTAATAATAAAAGTGTCTAACAATTCTGAGTGCCAGGTACTCCACCAAGAGAGAGCATGAAGCTGTCCTGTCCCGGGGGGTCAACCTGTCTGTTTAAAAAGAGTTGTTAACAATTTGAGTGCATCATGCTCTACTATGAGAGAACATAGAGCCGTCCCGTGGGCCTCACACTGTGTTTAAGAGAATTTTAAAGACGATGGTCTTTCTTGGGGACCTTCGACGCAAACATTTTGGTCTGTCTGTCTGTCTGTCTGTCTGTCTGTCTGTCTGTCTGTCTGTCTGTCTGTCTGTCTGTCTGTCTGTCTGTCTGTCTGTCTGTCTGTCTGTCTGTCTGTCTGTCTGTCTGTCTGTCTGTCTGTCTGTCTGTCTGTACATTTATCTGTTTGTTTACTCTTAATGGCTCCAGGTACTTGAAACGGCCGACCCCATCCGCAGCGCCCGCCAATGTCGCTCCAGGTTTAGCGTTCATACTTGTGCAATTGTCAGTTAATAAGGAATTATTGCGCAAGTCTTGGGGACGGTAAGAACACGTATATATTCTGCATGTGCATCTTTTACTAGAAAATGCATACATAAGGACCGCTTATCCCGGTGCGCTAACCACTCAATGCTTGCACGAAAAGGTGAGTGTTTCCAACGCTTTGCTAAAACGCGATGATGGCGGCACCTACCCGTCGCCTTGCGTTTCTCACCTCATCACCTCTGAGACAGGCGCGCGCACCCGTTTCAACACACGCGCTTTGTTTTGCAAGAAGACTGCCAGATGGCGCTGATGTCTCACGTGTGACGTGACTTTATGCACTCGTTCGCCTCCGCTGCAAGCTCGAGGCACTCTAACGCAGCGCCTCCAAAATACCATTCACCGATTTTCTTGCACAGAACATCAAAATAATTGTTCACTCTCTCTCCGCACGCTGGACTTGTCTTTCAACGACACTTGCAGATTACATGCAGATACAGGGCCAATCTTTATATTTGAAAGAAGCATACAAACACAGAAAACATTCATATGTTACATTTGTTTTTTTTTTGAAGACATTGCTAATAGATCCTACTATATATTCAAATGCATAACAGGAACTGTTTGCACCTGTAAACCGAAATTCTAACGTGGATAAAAAAACTATGCGCAAGAGTACGTACACTTTATGAAAAGGAACAAAAAACAACATTTTGAAAAATGCGTATATGAATAAATAAATAAATAAATAAATACTTAAACAATACTAAGCGCAAGCTTAGTGAAATGACAAACACGAGCGTACGTTCTCAGTAATGAAGGCAAGGCATGGACCATTTGTTCTTTCTGAGAAGAATAAATCGTGTTGACCACCGCACGAGGAAAGCTTCCTCCCCCAGAAGGAATAACTGTTCGTTGAGATGTATTAACATCATGGTTCTTAAGCGATTTACCAGAGGAAACATCGCTCTCTGAGGGCGTCCGCGCAGGCATGCCAGTCCTCTCCGTTTCCACAATACAAAAGCACCAATACGCATTATCAACTGAACAAAAATGCCTCTGCGCTGTGACTGCCTTTGCATGCTGACTTGAAACATGCTGGTCACCGAACGCCAGAAAGTACGTGCCACAGGACATTCGTGAAGTACATGATTTAGAGTTTCTGTCTGGCCGCATTGCGGACATGAGGCGGAGGGCACCACACCCCACGCTGCAAGGCGGTCGGCCATTGGCAACGTCTGCCACTCTCTTAACCTAGTGAAGTCTAGGACTTCAGCGGGTAGGGTCGTGGTTTTCATGAACCAGCGTCGACTTTTGCGGCATTTCTTGCGCTAATCATCGTTTCAATTTTTCGCAGCAACATATTCACATATTTCAGTGGGTGACATATCCATCAGTTCACAGTCTGGTAAATTATTTTGGAAAAAAATGCAGAGTTTTCACCACGTACGTATAAAAGGTCGGCGGCCGCTCAGCCACCGGTCCCGTCTCGTCTGCTAATTAAAAAAAAAGAAACGACGGGAAGTTACCATCAGGTACTTTGTGAGCTGTCGGCATCGGTATGTCGTATTTGAGATGAGTTCCCATGTGGTTCTCAAGGCCGACACACGACACATAACTTCGAAGTCGGGAATGCTAAAATCTCTCATTTTCGTTGGTAGGCGGACTAGTGCTCTGGCGACGCTTTTCGCATGACCATTCCCCAAGAAAGAGCCACATGCAGTTGCTACTCTTGGCAAAACTCGTCCAGGTGGCCGCGCAATTTTCGCTACATAAAAAAAAAAGGTAGCTGCTATGCTAGTCTTGATGGGGGGGGGGGGGGGGGGAATAGGAAAAGGGGGCAACGATTTAGAGTACATAGTACTATACTATGGGAAAGCATAATGCCGTCCCGACTACAACCCAGAACCAGCCCTAAAGGAAGACGATTCACTCATATAAATCACCCGCGGTCGATCGACTTTCGCACTGTCTGCTGACGGAATCAAACCTCAGAGCCAAGCCATGACTTCCGTTTTGTCAAAACCTCCTAGTTGGTACGGTTGCTGCGCGGTTTTTCAACCCGTTCAAGTGCCAAACATTCCACAAAAGTAAAGCGTGTGGTAGATGAGGTGAAATTTTCATTCACAACGTAAGTCTTTAACAATATAAAAGTGCAGACAGTGCCGGGTGAGTGTGTGAAATAACTTTATTATGTCCACAATAGGCGCGAGTGAACTCGACGTCACCTGGCTAGCCTCTCAAGGATGATCAGCTTAAACCTGACCGACCGCCCTCGCGTAGGCCCAATGAACGGCCAGGATTTCAGAGATCGGATTCTCGACCTAATGAGCTTGTTCATTTGCTCTTGGTGCAAATGGGGACCGGCAAAGGCACAGTGCCACAGGACATGCTCGAAGTCCTCAAAACTACCCCACAGGGAAGAGTCCGGGCTTGGAAACCGTTCGTGGTATATTGTGCGCAGTGCCGCAGGGCTCGGGTATACGTTCTCGTTTTAGGCAGTCTGAGAATGACAGCTCGGGCCCTGAAGAGCGAAAAGTGTGGCAGGGGCAGCACTGATGCCACGTAGTGTGTGCCCTCAGCTTGTGCTTTCAACACACCAGTCTTAAGATGTAATTGTTCTCGTCGTCAGGACTCATCCTTCACAACGAGTTTCACGCACCGTTCAAGATCTCTGCAGCTTTAAACTTTTCTGTATGTGCGAAAAATTGTAGTGCAATAAAAAGACTTCGAGGGCGCTTAAAGGGCCACTCATCGGGGGACATAACGAATTTGATACCATGGAAGTTGTTCCGTGCCCACTAATGACCAGTATTTCACAAGAAATTTCCCAGTTGTGCTTCAGAAGCTCAGAATATGAACGTTGTGAAGCGGTGTGAAAGACTGATGCGAGGAAGTGAGCTCCCAGCCATTGCCACTCGCTCCGTGTACCCTTCGCCAGCCTAATCCTTTCTCTGCCTTCTTCTGCACGCTAACGAGGGGATCACATGACGCATGAGCATGAAGACATGACGCGCGCACAAGGTCACGAGCGCGAGACGTGCCCGAACCAGCCCGAGAGCCTAAGACGCTAACGGTGTTGTGCCAGTGTTCTTTGCGCTTCATCAATGCTAGATCTGCAAGCTACGCCGAGTGCACTCTCGCTGATACCTTGACTTTCAACCGCAGAGTACTCAGATTTGGGTGCACGTTAAAGGGCCACTCACCAGGCCCCACACCGAATTTTAGCTAGACAGTGGAAATTGTTGGGTGTCCGATGAGGAACGTTTTGGCACGAAAATTTTTCTAATCGTTTCATTACGAGCGGAGAGAGAGAGAGAGAGAGAGAATAAACATTTATTGCTAACAAATGCACACTGAGCCTTTATTTGGTGGGGCCCTCAGTCCAGGGCTTCATTGCCTTGCGCGACCCTGCGAGCCCGCTGGACCAGCTGCTGCTGTTCCTGCCAGCGTAAGCTGAGCAGTGCAGACTCCCAAGAGGAAGGGGGGGGGGGGGGGAATGGGAGGAACGCTCTGTGGGTCAGAGCATTCCCATGTGGAATGGTACACCATCGGTACGGATCCACAGAAGGGGCAGTAGGAGGGGTAGAGAGTCAGATGAAAGCGATTTAGCATATGAAGGCAAGGAAATGAATTGGTCTGTAGTTGCCGCCAAGCGACAGCATCTGCTCTGTTAAGTGAAGGATGAGGGGGAGGATACGTATAATGGCTCGGTCGGTAGTACTCCAGCGTAGCCTTGTAGTTTAGTGGTTCTGTCGATGCGTCGTCTGGATTGGACATCTCTTCCAATGGAGCCCGGCCGGTCAGCTCTCGGGCAACCGCATGAACGCGTTCATTACCATGGAGAGAGGCGTGTGCAGGAGTCCAGACGATACGCACAGGACGTAATGCGGACGGTGAGACAGAAGAGAGGATATTTGTGTATGTGCAGCCACAAGTCCTTGAGCGAAAGCACGGCAAGCAGCTTGTGAATCTGTTACAATAGTGACAGGGGTGTCATGTGACATTGTCGTAGTGTGAACAATTGCCAGAGCGAGAGCTCTCTCCTCTGCCAGACCACTGTCTGTAGTGCGAAGTGTGGCAGACGGGGTGTCTGTGTCATCTGTCACGGCTAAACACATGACTGACTTCTTTGGGTAGCGTGCTGCATCAGTGTAAAGTACTTGTAAGTCTGAGGTACCATCACCAAAGACGCGTGTCACAGCCTGAACTCGGGCACGTCGACGACCAGCGTGGTGGAGGGATTCATATTGCGTGGAATCGGAAGCACTTTGATGAGTGCGTGGACAGTAGAAGCAAGTTTATGTCGCGGTACTTGTGCGGTTTTTTGGGGAACCGGGTAGCCAAGACAAGACAGGATGGCGCAGCCCTGACGGGTCTGCCTGAGCCGTTGGAGCTGACTGTTGTGCTGGGCCTCTATGAGTTCGGTTATGGTGTTGTGGACTCCTAATTGAAGGAGGCGTTGTGTAGATGCGTGTGGAGGCAAGCCGAGAGCCGCCTTCCCAGCTATCCGTAGAAGGATGTCCATCTTTTTTATTTGAGCTAGCGTGAGATTGTGAAAGGGAAGATGATAGGTGAGCCGACTAACTATGAGTGCTCGTACTAAGCGGAGGACATCCTTCTCACAGAGGCCTCTCCTGCGATTGGTGATGCGTTGGATCATGTGTGTAATTTGAGTTATCTGCTGAGCCAGAAGGTGTGTAGTGTGCGAGGCCTTGCCGTCGGACTGAAGGTAGAGGCCTAAATGCGAATTTGTAGTACCAGACGGATAAGACGGCCATCAAGAAACAGCGAAATGTCAGGAAAATCAGCGGTTTTGCGGCGCCGCTTGTATACCAATAACAACTCCGACTTATCTACTGAGCACGTAAGGCTGCCGGCAGCAGCATAGTCTTGTACCACAGACACAGCTTCCTGTAGGGCGTCCTGAATGGTTCCGTCTGATCCTTTGGTTGCCCAAATTGTAATGTCATCCGCATAGATGGCATACTGGATGTTGGGAACCTGTTGTAATAGGGAAGGGAGTTTAGCCATAGTCAAGTTGAACAAAGTGAACGAGAGAACCGAGCCCTGTGGTGTTCCTCTGCCTGCGAGACGAGTGACGTCCGAACGGAGGTCTCCAATCCCAATAGTGGCCGTGTGGTCAGAAAGAAAGGACCTGACGTAATTGTAGATACGTGAGCCACACTGAGATTAAGCGAGATTGTCAAGAATAAGGTCGTGGGAGACGTTGTCAAAAGCATCTTTCAGATCCAGGGCCAGAATAGCTCGGACCTGGATTACGAGCGGAGAAAACGGGTTTTTTGAAGCGGCGCGAAACGAGGGTGAGAGGAGGCGAGCTCGAAACTCTTGCCGCTCCTCCGCGTAGCCTTCGCAAGCCAAATCTCTTCCCCACCCTCTACGGCATCTGACGAAGAGGTGACGTGCGCATGACGTGCCGAACAAGCCCAGCCCCCGAGCACGCGCGCAGCGTTGCTTTGTTGGCCAGCGTTATTTTGTGGCCATCTGCCGGTTTCTGAGGGATGGTTTAAAAAAATTGCCCGCAGCTTCCCTCGGGGGAACACTGAGGAGGATGCGGAGCATATAATTGGTTAACGGGGTGTTAAAGTGCGGCTTACTTGGGTCGATGGCTAAATTGGTTAACGTGGTTGTGAAATGGGGTGTTAAATTGCGACTTACTTGGGTCGATGGCTAAATTGGTTAACGTGGTTGTAGGAGGGGGTGTTAAATGAGTGAACACGTACACACGTATGCGAAAGGGCGGCGCTGGTCGAAGGGACGTCGATCATTGTTTTTGTGGATTCGTTGGAATTCATTTCACCGCGACCTTGGACGTCGACGCGCCGTACAAACCAACCGACGAGCGGCAACTGAGCGAGCGAGCGCCGACCTTGAGTATATGTACAGCGCGACGGCGCATGCACTATCAGCTGTCGAATGTTCGAGAAGGGGCAGAAGCGCAACGGCGCATGCGCGCGCGTCAGCTGCCGATGTTCTCGAAGCGCGACGGCGCATGCGCGCGCGTCAGCTGCCGATGTTCTCGAAGCGTGACGGCGCATGCGCGCTACATTATACAGCTAGCGAATGTTCGTGAAGAGGAGAAGCGCACGCGGTGTGTAGAGGAGGAAGGGTGCACAGATGGTAGAGGAGTGAAGCGCGCGCGGTGTGATGAGGAGGAAGGGATGCACAGATGGTGGAAGAAGGAGGAGGAAGCTTGCGGACGGCGCCGCACTACAAGCCTCGAGTATTAGATGCTCCGCATCTAAAACGCTGGCTAAGACGCGTAGAGTACATGAGCACAATGAGTGCGTGAAGGCGTAGGAGCGTTCCACGGCGGTCGTCTGCGCAATGCGCCGACTGCGGGGGCACAAACGCATGCGCAACGCTGGCACATTAGCCCCGCATCTCGTAGCATTTCACGGGAAAAAACTGAAAAAAAGCGCACAATTTTTTATGCGTCTCATTATTTATTTCAAGTTTTATTCATCTCCTAAAGCAACAAATACATAAACTACGCATGTTGTGTCAAAATATTTGCCATGTCAGGTGGTATACTGTTGACAACGTTAGAGCAGACTCATCTACGTAGAGGACCAACGTCACTGCATCGCCGTGTACGCAGGGCCATTCCTACGCCCACGTCATGCCCTCATTCTCTGCGCGTGCGCCGGCAGAGGGGAGGGGAGCAGCTTTCATCCTGAAATTTGACCCATTTCCGCGGCGCGTAGCGTTGCAAAGTTTGGCAGAACTGATCATAAACGGCTCGTCTACGCATTGCGCTTGTCAGCTGAAAATTGTCAAACCTGGTGAGTGGCCCTTAAAAGAACCCCAGGTGGTCAAATGTTCTGGAGCCCTCCACTATGGCGTCTCTCACAATCATATGGTGTGGTTTTGGGACGTTAAACTCCACATAGCAATAGTAAAAAATGGTAAGCATAAAAGAATAAGGTGGTGAGGCACAACCGCTAAACATACGCTGATTTTTGTTTGGTGACAGAACAGCTCCAAACCACACGAACACACGCGAAACCAGAATTACGAATATTGGACAAATGTTTTTACTACCCGTCATTCCCATGTTCGCTTAAGCACCATGCGTTGCAGCTCTCATAGACACCGGCGCCAGAGTTTCCTCTAGTGGATATTTAGGGACCTCTTTCAAGCTATTACTGAGAATTGAAGCCGTAACATTTTTGTGGAGATAAAACTTGAGCTATCGTCAGCCAGTGCCAGATGAACATTCAGATAGACGTGGGAGAATAAATTAGCCTAATGAGGGCTGGAAGCATAAACTGAAACAGAAAATTTGTTTCATTGTAAGGAACGGCCTGTGCACGACGCGTCAAGTGCGAGAACACGAATGCATGCTGAACGGATACAGATCAGTATCACATCTCACCTTGATTCTCTCTTAAATTAATGAAAAGAACTCGCTGTGTGTTTTAAATGCGAAGCATTCTTAGCGAACTTCGGTGGCTTTGAGCGTATCTATCTATCTATCTATCTATCTATCTATCTATCTATCTATCTATCTATCTATCTATCTATCTATCTATCTATCTATCTATCTAGCCTCCTATGACTTTTAGCTCTCGTGGCCGTTTTCATTATGGTATCGATGACAAACTTCGTGTGGCATAACATGACTGTATGAAGAACATATTTGACTAGTCATAACATGAAAATTATGACATGTATGCCATGAATGTCATGCTTTACATTTCATGGTTCCGCAGATCTGGCGGTGGCTTCGTTCACATGGCACGTTGTAAAACTGGTATGGTATGACATGATTGCATGGTGAACAGAAGCGACAGACCCTAACATGAAAATCATGACATGCGTGTCATGTAACAACCTGACTACATGCCAAGCTCATGATGCGCTCGCTGCCGTTTCGTTAGCGTCACATATGGCAAATTTGGTATTAGGGTACGTGAATGAATGGCGAAGGTATGTGATTGGTGCAAACATGATAATCATGTGATGATGCGTGTCATGTAACAACATGACTACATGCCACGCTAATGATGCGCTGGCGGCCGTTTCGCTAGCTTCACTCATACCAAATTTGGTATTACGGGATGTGAATGGATGACGAAGGTATGATACTGGTGCAAACATGATAAACATGATTCGTGTCATGTAACACGACTTCATACTACGCTCATGATGCGCTCGCGGCCGTTTCGCTATCTTCGCGTGTACAAAACTCGGCTGCACCTGTTGTTAAGCGCGTGTTTCATGGAGTCTATGAATCGTGAAAGCAACTATCGTGACAGCGTACCAAGATTGTCATGAAGATGGCTCTATGACATCATTTGAATAATTTATTACGCTCATATGTCAGTTGTCTCATTGTCTGTTCGCAGAGGTGCATGCTTTCTCTGAGATTTTTTTTTTATTTCGTGGACGACCTCCAAACAAAAGCGACTCTGTCTGTGATACGACTGCTGAGAACACAGATGCACCAGAAAAAAAAACAAATAAATATCAGGCACGTTCGACAAATGAAGCCTAACATGGCAGCTGTCCGGCACTGCATTCGATTAGAACTAAAAGAAGGCGGAGAGCGCAAGTACGTGGTCCCGTGGTGATAAACGAGAGCCGCCTTTTTGTAGGAAGGAGTCTCTGAGGAGACCACACCGGAGGCATGGTAATTAAATACCGCGCATTAGAAGCACAGAGACGGCAGTGATAGCAGCAGTCGCTTCAGAAAACCAGAAATACTGAGCAGCCAGGGCACGCCGAGGCGTCGGTGTGCGTTGTCCGCATAACTAGAAATGGTCTGTTTATTTGTATTTTGTAGCCTGTCCAACTGCAGAAGTGTCAAGATAGAAAGTACGAGTACAGAAACCGATTCTGGTCGCTCGCCTGTCAGCATAGAATGTGCCGCCGAATGAATACCGTAATGTTCTATTTTCGATTTCGTGACACCTGCAGGCGACCCTCCTGTTTCTCCTTATGCAGCAGGCGGTGTATGTTAGAAGAAGTCAGGCTTAACTGCGGCTGGATGTCCTTTTATCGGAAGGAGTCACCTTTCCTCTTCATACGGCGTAATGGAAGTAAGTTTTCTTATCTATTTGCAATGTTCAGAGAACACGTGATAAAGCACTTTAATGACGACATACTGCCTACTTAATGAATTTTCCCTCCTTTTATCCAAACACAAAGGTCTCTTGCTGGGATTATTATTTTGGGGTATAAAAACTCTTATAAGCTGCATCAATGGGAACGATTCTTCTGTACAGTTTGAGAACGGTCCTCGTAGCAGAATGCCTGCGACGGTTTTGAATGAGGTTTACTTAAAATGTAGTCTGTTTTTCGTATTAACCGCATTAACCTAATGTGATCAGCCTTGTTAAGTGAACTGTGTCCGGTAACGATGTCTGCGTCAAATAGTTTGGCTTGCAAATGCAATCCCTCTGTCCCGTTGGGTTTTCGCTCCATTTTTTTTTACGTAAACTCGAAAAATACTGTTAAGTGACACCACTGAACGATTACTGTTAAGGATTATATAGCGCCCCTTCTTATCACATTTCCTCTCACGTGTTGTTAACATCTAAACACAGCTGCCCAGTAAAAAGCCTTCTTTGGTACGTTCTCGTTTCGAGCGCATTCTTTTCCCCTCGTTCTCTTTAAGGCATCCGCAAACAGTTCCGCAAATCGGCAACCACTGTTTCACGCCGTTTCTGCGCCTGTTTCTTGGCGAAGCGAAGCCGTGAACGTTTGTATGGCTTATTTAGGAAAGAAGCTTAAGTCAGCTAGAAAAGCCTAGAGGTGCATCACCCAGTGTCCTGAGGCCGCTGGGAGCTTGGGAACCACAATTTGTTTCCCGCGCATGTTGTCTATAAACTCCTTTTTTTTTACCTTCTGCACCTTTACAAGACGACGGTTTACATTCCGAGAAGTTGTGTTGTCGGACATGTAGTGGCCCGAACGCTCCCCAATTCACCTTCGAATCGTTGTGGTCGTATTAGTTCAGTATGCTTCTTTTAGCAGTTTTGCAAAGGACCCATTTAAGTACGACTGCTTTAACCTGCTGAGCCCGAGCTTTTCTTCTTTTTTTTAAATCTGAAATGTAATCTGAATTATGTTTAAGTATATTCTTTCAAACTTTGTCAGAGCGCAATGCATATTCGATAAAGCTTTTCATTGGACCAAAGGCAGGTGTAAAGCTTTGCTGTTATTGACTTGCAGAACCACATCGACGAAATTCATTTCAGGTAAAAGTGTTTTTCAGTGATCCAGTGCACGCAAGTGTTAAAATTATTAGTGCAAATTGCATGACAATGAAGGCAGCACTGACGAAACTTTTATTGTGCTAGTTCTGTTGGTGGCAGATCTCAAACAGTGACCAAGCTTTTTGTTGTTGTGTTTCTGTTTTGTTTTTTGTTATGTCGATCACCATAGTGAGTCACGGGTGACCACAAGCTAGCAGATAGAAAAATACCCCAACTTAAAAAAGAAACGTTTCATAAAATGTTGGTTTATGAAAATCAATTTCGGTTTAGTTGATCGGCGTACTTGTAATGAAAGTAATGGGCTTACAATAACTGTTTGTGTTTGAGATTTTTTTTTTTTTTTTGGAGCAGTTGATACTTGCAGAAGTGAATTTCTCATGTCGTGACTTTTTGCGGCAAAGTATGAACAATCATGCATCACTATACTCGCCAAGTCGTATTTTTATTGCGGGGATGCAAGATTATTTCACACACGATGGTTGAGCTACTGCTGAGATGTCATGTCAACAATTCAGCAAAGTGTTATTGCGCATGTGCAACCAGATATATTCTTTAGCCAAGTATCCCTGGCCACAATCTGGCAACTAATCACTCAACATTCGCCTCCGTCCAGCAGTCATTCACAGGGCACGTCCATCCACATTCCAAATTATATCTGTGAATGTTTTCATTATAAAAGATAAGAACGGCGTAAAATAAACCAGACGAACCAAGAATCACGCAGGACGAGCGCTGTTGTGTAGTTATGTGCTCGCCTAGTCTATTTTGTACTGTTTCCACCTCTTACAGTGTGGGACCAACTAACCCAACGAAACACACTTCTAAGCCACGCCGCGGTGATCTAGTGGTTACGTCACTCGACTGCTAACCCGAAGGTCGTGGGATCGAATCCCGTCTGCGGTGGCTCCATTTTTTATGAAGCTGAAAATGTTTTAGGCGCATGTGCGTAGATTTAGGTTCACTTAAAAGGAGTGAACGATGGATAGTGGGGCGAAGTATCCGTCCGTCCATACGTTCTTGTTTCCGTCCATCCATGCGTGCGTCTGTGGCCGCCCGTGCGTTCATCCGCCCGTCCGTGCGTGCGTCTGTTCGTGCGTCCGCACGTCCATCTGTGCGTCCGTCCCTGCTTTCATCCATGCGTCTGCTCCTGCGTCCGTCCATGCGTCCATCCGTCCGTGCAGCCATCCATGCGTCCGATCATGCTTCTGTCTGTGTGTCCGTTCGTCCACTTATTCAACACTATCCACTATCTCAACAACAACAAGTTCCACTATCTCGCATCTTTTTATCATATATTCCTCATATAGAAGCACCGCCATCCAGCGGACATTCCAAGGATTGAACGAGAGGAGGCACACGTAAACTTTTTTACGGCTTGCGCTTCGTGTCCACTTCCCACCTTTAACCACCTCGAGTTCATGGTATATACTAGTTCACTGTATTCATGGCACTGCGGCCCAACACTCGCTAAACCTTTCTAAAACCTAGGAGGTTACGCTCAGCGAGTATAATGTAGCAACCCTTTCTTGTCTTCTGTGCGTTGTTGAAGAATAAAAAGTTTGCAGCGTGCGCGTTAACTAAAAGCCGAATTCTCCTGGCTCTCATTCCCCCTTAGCAGCCATTGGCATGTACATTGAGCACAATCTTTTATTGTTTAACAACGCACAGAAGAAATCTCTTACCAGCACCACCTTGGAGGTCAAAATGTTATACTTGATACACACTACTACAACGGCTACGAGGGATAAACGGGTGCCGTTATATAAAGCTTCGCCCCTAAAAAACCCAGGTGATCAGAATTTTCTTGAGCCCTTCACTACAGCTAATGTGGTTTTAGGACGTTCAACCGCAGATATTATTATTCTTAAAACACACTTCTAAAATTCATGTCTTCATTGCCTATTCAGTAACCGTGCGTAACGCCGTACAGGCTTCGCAAGTTTTGTGTTTAGAAAAAGTGTTTAACGATTTAGAGCACATTGTACTCTACTATGGGAGAACATAAATGCCGTCCCAATTACCCAGCGCTGTTGTAGAGCGTAGGTCGTGACACGAGCAAGTTTTGTATTGAGAACCCTTCTGCGGTGAAAGCTGTGACGAGGTCACAACGGCCGCTCTTATTGCTGTGCTTGCTTACCACCACTGCCACCACCAATTCTCGCAATCGCTGTTCGCTGTCGCACGAAATACAACAAAAATATGCAATTACGAACAATATGCTGGACTGAAATATATATATATATATATATATATATATATATATATATATATATATAATATATATATATATATTATATATTTATATATATATAGAACATGAAGGGAAGGCACGACAGGTCCGGGTATTTTCTATATTGAATTAACTTGCAGATAGCACATAAGAAAAGGATCGTATTTACTAACGTTTCGGCCGTGGCACGGCCTTCGTTATATATATATATATATATATATATATATATATATATATATATATATATATAATTATATATATATATATGTGTATGTATATATATGTGTATGTGTATGTATGTATATAAATATATGTATATAAATATATGTATATATATATATATATATATATATATATATATATATATATATATATATATATATATATATATATATATATATATATATATATATATATATATATATATATACATATATATACATATGTGTGTGTGTGTGTGTGTGTGTGTGTGTGTGTGTCAGGGAAGAATCGCGTTAATATATGTAATATAGTGGTGTGCCAGAAGAGCAAAATAACGAGTAGGCGTCACACAATGGTCAATCGCGTAACAACCAGGCATCAAACGATTCTAACTATTTAACAAAAAAGTAATCAAATGCTATCAACCTTCTCACGAAAATCTCAGCCACAATTCTTCATCGTCATGGCCTATCATCAAATCATCAACAAAGTGCGCATAATGCCATATTATTGTGTAGTGGCAACCACACTTCTCTACAACATTACGAATAATGGCATAGGGCGTCTGTCCCTATATATGTACTTCACAAAATTATGAACTGTGGTGTAGTGGGTACTTTGAAAACGTTAAAGATAATTTAAAAACGACTCTAAAAGGGCTGCTCTTCCAGCTTTTACGTAAACTGTGCTGCGGGTGTCCACGTAGGCTTGGCTATTTTTTAATGACCAGTATCAAACTCCCTCAACATAAGTCATTCTTATAGTCAGTTACAGCTTACGAATACAAGCGCCGCCCCTACAACAGCGGCTACCCTGCCATTCATGTGTGCAAGAGAACCGTTCCACGTGGTTTCCGTTACAACTATAAGCATTTTTTTTTTGCTGCTAACACAAATACTATATGCAATATTATTGAAAAGCTCGTCGTCCCTACTTGAAACATTACGTTTGACATAGAGTGATGTCGAAGTTTTTGTCGGAATTGCAAAGGAAGTCAACGTTTTTCATCAAAACTCAGTGGAACCCATATGTGTCTGTACAAAGAAATCACACATTTACAATGCACCTAATGTACGTGGCGTCACAGAAATGAGCAAATGTGATTGGATGAGCCAGCTATGCAAATTTTTTCGGAGTGGGAGTGTTACGATTGTAACTATAACTTACATTTATTCTTAGATTGCGAACGACTATAAGTAAGGCTAGCATGCATTTAAATCTTTTTTTTTTTCAAACTTTCCTTCTTTTGTTAATTCAGCTTTCAGAAAAACTGTAGTTGGTTACATGACAGGTAAAGTTAGTGCTTGAGCAGCACAGCCTACATCGAATTCGACCACGCAAAGCCATCGGCAAAGTGACATTTAGTGGAGGAGCGTGAGAAACAACAAATGACCCTTATGGAAATTGTCACAGCTCACCTTCGCTGTGCAAATCTCGTCCAAGACCACACCTTCGTTACCTACCCTGAATATTCAACAAATTACCCATAGAGCAGTGTTCATGTATATACGGCCTGCAAATATTGATCATTTTGTTTCAGATTCATAATTCACTAAGCACGCATGCCTGTGCAGATAACACGAGCTACGTAGCCAAAAGAAAACAATGCCGACCACAGGGTGAAGGAGAGATGAAATAAGGAAGTGGTTATGAGTTATATTGGTTTTGTGGATGAATCATTCTCTTATTTCACATTTACACACGTCTTTAGAGAGAAGGAACAAGGACATTCATGCTTATAAGTTGTTGGCCACACAGAACGCCTAGATGAAATTGTTAAGCATTTGCGCAAACTGGAAGATTTTGTCTGTGGGAATTCATTTGTCTTTTTTTTAATTATGGAGTAGACAGTATTTTGTATTGAAGAAGTGGGAGTAAGTGCTGGAGTGTTCTCCTTTGTGCCCGTGTATAGTTATGTGCTTGTTCACTACTTTGCGTCGACAACGATAATGCGAAAAAAGTAGCACTGGTGCTACACAACTGCACTAAAATCTCCTTATATACATTTAACAAAGAGGCACAGTTTGCAACAAGGCAAACTGTTTCATAGATATCAGAGTGAGGGTTATTGGCGATGGATTGAGGGCGCAGTGAACTTTCACACGAAGAAGGAAAGTAGGTGAAAACATGCCCCGCGCTTCTCGGGCACAAAGGGCACACAAAAAGACAATCAGGATGAACGTAAACTATTGTCGGAGCTCGACGAATGCAGCACGCTGCTCAGACAAAAAAAAAGAACGCACGAAAAGAATGCATAGCTGAGAGTACGAGCGTGAAGGACTGTCAGAGTTGTAACTTCAATAAGCCCCTACTGTTGTTTCTCATGCGGAATCCAATGCTGCATGATGAAATTGCCCAACGCAACGCACTGAGGAAAGAAGGATTGCAGGCTTGTATTCCCGATCGCACACTGTGAAAATTGCTGTTTACGAATTATTTGGGGGGTTATATATAAATGTATACACCGACCAAGCACGGCCAAGAGTGTCCACGTAGTTGTTATACAATAATAGGAAAAGGTGTACATCCCCCATTTGTCACTGGGCAATCGGTAGTTTTTACGTCACTCAAACAGATGCTTTGTCTCTTTTCTTCTCTTTCCTCTCTCTTATTTTATACTCGCCTTTTATATTCCCTGAGCGTAGGATAGAAAACCGGACGTATGCCTGGTTAACCTCTCTGCCATCTTTGTTGTTGTTGCTCTTCCTTCCTTCCTTCCTTCCTTCCTTCCTTCCTTCCTTCCTTCCTTCCTGCCTTCTTTCCTTCCTTCCTTCCTTCCTTCCTTCCTTCCTTCATTTCTTCCTTCCTAGTTTACATTCTCAACTTTTGACAATGGCATCGTTCTCACCAGCCTTTTATAGTATCACGTCAGGGTCCCACATTTTCACGCATAAACGGCCTTGCTTAGTATGGTAACCATCTGTAAACTTTTTGTCGCAAACGTGGACTTGTCATTCAACATATAGAGGGGCCCTTGTGGGTTTCTAAAGTTGTCCTACTTTTTTTACTCAGGCAGCTTCACGTGCTCCTGGTGAACATGTTGTCGTCTGTTAAAACCGTCTAATACGCAATGCACCCCCACATGTTTCACAGAAGCATCGATGTTGCTGCAGGAAGTACGACAGAGCATTTCTTTTTTTTTTAATGTGGCACAAGAGATCTCGCGTGTAATGCAGATCTATACACTTATTTCGAGTGCGTCGGGCGTCCCCTTTCCAGTGAATTTAGAGCCGTATTAATTTGATGAGCCCGTATAGGGGTGCAAGATTTTGCTCGCTTGTAAGAGAGAGAGAGAGACAATTTATTCACAGAAAGGTAGAGAGGTCGGCCTGAGCTATAGTGTGCTCTGGCCTGCTACTCTACACTGGGGAAGAGTGACTAGGGAGTGAAAGAGTGATGAATGACGATGGTAAGGTAGAGAGATGATATGTTCTTATTAGGCTTGATAACTCTACAGACGTGCATCCAGTCCAGTGGCTTCTAAGAAAGCGATGACGGCTCGTATAACCACACGTGTGCTGCTGGCGTCAGGCCAAGGACCTAACACAACCTCATCGGTTAATGGTCGACTAATATATCGGCCAATCGAAGATATCAGTTGCTGACGTTCGCTTGCATATGCTGGACAGTCGCAAAATATATGTTCGAGCGTTTCTGGCAACCGACAGTGACCACAATTGGGACCTGTGTCATTACAGCCAATCAAGTGGGTGTAACGTCTCGTGTAAGCCACACCGAGGCGAATGCGGTGGATAATGCATGAGATGCTTCGCTTTAACTTGTGAGGCATACGGAACTTCATTTCCGGGTCCCATTTGTGCAGCCGCTTGTGCTGGTGTTCTGGTTTCTGCCAGTGCTCTAAGATGGAGTTGCGCATTACGCGTCGAAGTAGGATGTTAGTGTCTTGTCGAGAAAATGCGATGCACACTTCCGGGGCACTATTTAAAGCTCTCTTAGCTTCAGCGTCCGCCTCTTCATTGCCCATTATGCCACAATGAGCAGGTATCCATTGAAATGTTACATCATGTCCATTTTTTGTAGCAATGCCAAGAAGCTCTGCTATTTCAATCGATAAAGTATGATATGGACCTTGTCTCATGAAGCCATCGATGGTTTGAAGAGCAGCTTTGGCATCGCACAGTATCGTCCATTTACGAGCGGGTTCTGTCGACATGAAACGTATTGCCTCCCGAATAGCAACAAGTTGCGCGGCTGTTGATGTGGTCTTGTGATCTGTCTTGAAACGTCGAGCTATCTTCATCTGCGGGATGACAAAGGCTGTGGCGGAGGTACGGGATGTGGTAGATTCATCAGTATATACGTGTGCCACACCGTCGTAGATAGTATAAATGTGCAGCAGTGTAGGTTGTTTTAGGCTGATCGATGATACAAGGGACTTCTTCATAATCCCAGGAATCTGAAGTATGACAAGTGGTCTAGGCAGGAGACACGGAGGTGTCTCAGGAACACGTGGGGGAGAGAATCTTGGCGGTATGATGTTCTCGAGCCGCGATATAGTTCTTGAATAACTGCAGTCTCGGTGGCTGGCAGGGAACGCTGATAGGGGATGCTGCCTGTGTCGAGTCAATAGGCGAAGGTGGACTCGAAGAGGCTCGCAGAGCACATATACTTTGATTGGACAAGCCCGAGCTTCGGCGAGAGTTCCCTTGGTTGATGTGCATTGAGGTAAGCCCAAACATGTGCGCAACTTTTGAGCTTGGATGCTTTCTAGCGTGCTCGCACAACTGGGCTTCATGCTTGAAAGCACGGGCATGCTGTATCGTAAGTACCCAACGAATAAAGATTGCCCTTCGGAGGCAGGAGAGCTGCCTCCGAAGGGCCCCATCTTGCTCCGGCCATGACCCGAAGAACGTGGACAAAACTTTAGCTTCGACTTCAAGGCTGTGACGTCTTTTGACCACGATAGATTCCGGTCGAGGATAACACCCAGGAATTTGTGTTGCACAACAGCACAAATTTCTGTTCCATTCACAGTTAGTGGGTATCTTGTCATTTGTTTTCGTGTAAATGCAAGCGCTGCGCATTTTTCAGTTGACTGTGTGAGACCCTGGCGACGTAGGTACCTTGCTGTGATGGTCACTGCACGCTGTAGTCGAGCACGCAGTTGGGGGCGTGTAGCTCCAGAAGCCCAGATGCAGATGTCGTCCGCACATGTGCTCACCTTCACCGTGTCAGGAAGTTCATAGCAAGTCCAATCAAGGTGATGTTAAAAAGTGTCGGACTTAGAACACTCCCTTAGGGAACACCACGGTGAATGTTATAATGGTCTGTATCTCCATCGCTTGTTGACATATACACGGTACGGTCGCTAAGGTAGCTCAAGATCCATGCATACAGTCGTCCGCCGATTTCTAGATCCTCAAGCGCATCAAGAATGACATAGTGTAAGACATTGTCGTAGGCGCCTTTAATGTCAAGAAAACAGCAGCCACTAATCTGCCTCGACATCTTTCCTGTTCAACATCGGAGACCAAGTTGATGACCCCGTCAATGGCTGGTCGGCCTCTCCTAAAGCCACTCATGAATGCAGGAAAGCGATTATTGCTCTCTAAGAGCCACTCTAATCTCGACAATACCATCCTTTCCATGACTTTGCCAACGCAGCTGCTTAAGGCGATCGGCTGGTAAGATGAAAGCTCATTAGGGCACTTCCCCGGTTTAAGCAGTGCGATTATGCGGCTGTACTTCCACTTATCTGGAACATTTCCTGACTCCCAGGAGGTGTTGTAGTAAGATAACAGGATCTGTCGTGCTTCTGTATCAAGATGACGCAGTGCAGCGTACGTAATTCCGTCCGGCCTGGGTGCCGATGAGCGCCGGGAAAGTAAAATTGCAGCGTCCAGTTCGTGCGTTGTAAAAGGCACTTCAAGGCGTTCGTCGAAGCACGGGGGCACAGTGGTGTTATGAGTTTGGGTCACAGTGTCAGCGGTGGAAATGACAAAACTACAGTAGTCCTTGGCTACCTCTAATTCACTCCGACCCTGATGTAGAGCCACCGCACGGAATGGCCAAATTTGTTGTGAAGATTGTAAACTTCGTACTATCCGCCAGATTTTAGAGAGGCCGTCTTGGGTCCAAAGAACCACAGAACGACCTCCATCGTTGCCTGTCCAGCTTGTCGAGATGCCGAAGAACGTGTCGTTGAGCTTGGCGACAGGCTGAGAGGTCTGACGGTGATCTTGTTCTTCTGTATCGCCGTTCTGCGCGGCGACGGATAGCACGAAGGGCCTCGTATTGTAAGTCGATAGCTGATCGTTGCAGCGGAATGGTAACTTGTCTTGTTGTGTCACGCAAGGACGAAGAAATGATGTCTTCTACTTCGGATGGTGTAGTAGTGTGCTGACAGCTGGTTTTCACAGATGACTTGAAGAGACGCCAGTCTGTCTGATGAACGCAGCGTGTGGCTGAACGGCGGTACCACCTAAACTGAACATATGTAGGCAAGTGATCACTACCATGAGTCTCTATATCCGTGGACCAAGCTGCAGAAGACAGGACACTCCTAGATACAAATGCAATGTCAAGGCAGCTGCTGTAAGAAGTACCCCGAATGAAAGTGGGCGATCCGTCGTTCAGCACCCTTAGTCCAAAATTACACACGAAGTCGCACAAATTTCTGCCACGGCTGTTCATTACAGTGCTACCCCAGAGGGGATGATGAGCGTTGAAATCTCCAATGACAATGTGGGGGCTCTGAGCAGCCTGCAGCACAGACCTAAGGTGAGAGCAGTCTATCTTCGCACTTGGATGAATGTATCGTCCAATAACTGACAACGTGCGCCTCTTATACTTTATAGTCAAGCAAACGTAATCATTCGTTGTATGCGACAGAATGTCATGTCGTACGTACGTAATATCACGGCGTACACAAACTAGCACCTTGCTTGCACGGTGATCACTGCGAGACCAAAGCTGGACGTACCCAGACAAACGAAATGTAGAATCCATGTTTGGTTCGCAAATGACGATAACTGGGAACTGGTATTTCAGTACCCGCTGTCTGAAATCAGAGAGACGGCCACGTAAACCACGAGCATTCCACTGCATAACAAGCGTCTGCCGCATGCGATCTTCGAACATCGAGGCCATGTTCGCTTACTGAAGAACAACAAGAAGTGGCTCCAGCACCTCAAGTAACTGGACAGCAGCTTTAGCCGCCGGAGTGTTTAGACCACTAAGGATCTTGCACATTGAACCCATCAAATTTCCAAGCATACTCTTGATGTCATTATTATCCATCTTGTCGTCCTGCTCGCTGCGTTCAGCAGCATTAGGCGTGGAAGGCGTACACGTGGGTCTTTATGGTAAAAAAGGCCACTCCGAAGTATTACGGGCCGGTGGCTGGTTGGCTCGTCCATTCGTCGGCTGTAAAGGTACGGAAGCACAGACATCTTCATTTCTGGCCGGTAAAATCAAACGACGAGAGGGTGAACCCTGGACATTTTATGTCAGTTCTTCAACTCAGTTAGCACTGCTCCTTCGTTTACGTCGGTGTCGTGAACAATGTTTACTGCGCCGGACAGCCCTTGCAGCTTCTCTGTGCGTGGAGTGGTCCCTAACCATCTTCTTCATGAGAGTTATTTGGTTCCTCATTTTAGGACAGTCCTTTGAGGTTGCGTCGTGGGCGCCCGTGCAGTTTGTGGCAGCGTTGCAGTTGCCATCGTCATGAGGTCCACCACATCGTTTGCAAGTTACCACACCCTTACAAACTGCACTGACATGCCCGAATTTCAAACATTTATGGCACTGTAGAGGCCTCGGTACATAAGGGCGTACCGGATGACGCACATATCCAACCTTGACGTGAGTAGGCAACGACTCGGACTCGAACACTACTTTCACACAACGCGACCGTCCAAAGCGGTGAAAACCAATTACAGGAGCCGTCGAAGAAAGCAATTTCTCGAGGCTTGAGTCTGTAATCTCTTCGTCCACATCATAAATGACGCCTATCGTAGTTGCCTTGTCGTACGCGGAAAACGCGCGCACTGGAATGTTTCCCAACTGGACGATGGCCTTCAGCGTGTCCAGTATAGCCTTTGAAGTAACCTCCACCGACAAGATGTTCTTGCGGGTATTTATACGTATTTCCTCAACCTGGCCAGGTGCGATACGTTCGAAATACTCCTACAAGCTTTACCTATTTACAGTGTTCAGGACGTCTGTCGTCGTTGTCGGCATGTATGAGATTGTGAAGGACCGCATGATACTCGCCTTTTTCGGTGCCTGTCGATCAGTCGGCGACGTCCTTCTGATCTTTCTCTTCAGACGGTGCCTTGGAACAGGGGTGAAATCACTGTCCGAGGCCATGTCTTCGGTGGAAGAGCCATCAGAAGCGTAACTGTGCCCCACGTTGGGGCCGAAGCGGTTCTCACATCGGACGCACCCTGATGAGGTGGTCCAGGGCGCGGAAGCTGGGCGGGGTTTTGATCCCCCATTTTACGGGACGACGTCCTCCAGTGTTCTTGTCTCAGATTGCAGAAGTCGCAGAGAAAATCGAGAAAACTTCGAGAGCTGAGCGCTGGAGCTGTTCTCTGCGATCACTTCTTCTTCCTCCTCCCTGCTCGCTTGTAAACCCCTTCTTCAAAGCTTGTAGCAAAACAATCAGTACAATCATCTTGCTTTTCATACGCCAAATTGTGGTGGTTCTAGTTTATTTCCATGTTCTTGCTTTCGCAGAGATTTTCGCGCTAATATTCTCTGTGCATGTATACGCGTATGTTAGCGAAAATACACTTTAAATAGTTACAAGTCTAGTGGAAGCACTTGTGTTGACTTCGTCATTGAATTTTTAAAGGTTAGTGCTCCCGGCCTGTGTTCCCGGTAATGAAGCAAGACAGATGGGCTGGAATTCATGATGACACTGTGTCTATGCTTGTCTCTTGGAAGCGCAGTCTGCTTTGCTCTCTATTCTTCTTCTTGTCGCTATGTATTACTGTGTTCCCGATTTGGAAATAACCTGCTTTTCAGAGGCATACCTTGTCATGTTCATTGTCAAGTTTCCAGAAAGCAGCTCTTACTTTCAGCTAAGATCAAAGTGGATAATATCCGTGCCTCTAAGCTCAAGACCCGAAAATTGTTATTGTGAGGTGGTGTGCGCTGAATAAAAGCAAGAAGCATTAAGTGTAAGTTATCACATATGAGAAAAAAAAAGCCCAGAAGTGCAGTAAATACGATATTCTCACAAGTGAAGGAACGGCATAAAATACGGAACGTATAATTGGAAAATTTTGCACATATAAGGCCTTTTTACGACGAGGCGCTGTATATTCCTTTAAACCAATAATGTTTTGGAGGGGGCGCACGAGCATGTAATGATGACATTTGGATTGTCACAAGCGAAAGAAAATCTGCAACAGTTGCGCTCCAACTACGCCCAGGACACCGCACACGAGAAACGCGTTTTTCTTTTGTGTGTCTGCTTGCAAACCGTCAAGGATCGGCTATCCTTGTTCGTTTTTATTAGAAAAACGGAGATTACAGCATGAGTGTATGCGTGCATTAACAAGGAAGATCAACTGAACGGTGCCCCTTTGTACATGACATGTAGTGGCGGATGCAAATACTGCTTATTTATGCACGGCGCCCGCCGTTATCCGGAGGACGCTTCTCAGTCTAAACGTTGGATGATCGGAAAGAAATTACGATTCGTAACACTACTGCTTTTTTACACAAGCACTTGCACCTTCCCCAGTATTTACACCGAAACAAACAAGCTCGGAGCGTTGGTTTTGTGTGCATGCGTTATGCAAGGTGCAACAGGGCAGGTATCTGCCCGAATATTTTGTTGAGACTAAGCTATCCCATTCATGCTATCAGAAATCCTTCTGCGTAAATGCTTCTCTTTAAAATAAAGGCACTATGCACAACGCTTTCAGCACAGTTTCCTATCACAATGCCCAATGCTATGTTCGCTTCCATTTTTCATTCATTCTTTGCTTGCTTAGTTGTTTGTTTGCTTGTTTGTTTGTTTACTTTTTGTTTGTTTGTTTGTTTGTTTGTTTGTTTGTTTGTTTGTTTGTTTGTTTGTTTGTTTGTTTGTTTGTTTGTTTGTTTGCTTGTTTGTTTGTTTGTCTATCTACCTCTCTTTCTGGCTGTCAGTTTGTTTCTACATTCGTTCGCTGGTCTCTTAATTTACTCGGCTGATAATACCCCAAAGGAATCGGAATATTAAGCACATTGCAATCTGTGGTTTGCTTTGGGTCTGTTGATTTCTCAACCACATAATTTGTAACATTTGTTTCTATACTCCTTTTATCTCTTCGGAATCATTCCTTGCGTGGACATTCAGTGTGAAAAATATTATAAATATGGCACTATACGTTTGATCTCTTTCATAATTTTAGGTCATTAAACATGACATAAGGTAGTACAAAGTGAATTTAGTTGCGATATTTCGCTCACTTTTTAATAACTGAGCTTTAAAGAGCGAACAGAAGAAGAAGAAGCATTTAAAAGACCACTGAAGAACAGAATGAGTTTTTTTGTGTTAGCAATATAGAATTTTACAATGCCGAAAACACCACTCTTACTGTGACATGACGCTTGGTGTAGGCGAGAAGACGCACGCAAAGAAAATGAGACTAGGGATGACACCTCCAGATTATTTTATTTATTTAAAAATACTGCCAATCCCTTGTCGGGATTTTCGCAGAAAGGACATCGGGAAAACACACAATAAAAGCACACACTAAAAACATCCGTAAGTTATACATCGTTTAGGATACGCGTTACATTTATGCCACCAAGTTCTCACAATTTCTAACAATCAAATTCAAACAAATTCTAACCAAATTCTAACAACAAAGTTCTAACAGTAGTTGTATTATATCCAAATGATTACAGTGTGGAAGAGTCAAAATAACACAGTCTAAAACAATGGATTTTGCAAAGATGACCACAATAGCGCAATATTAGGGTACCAAACGCAAGTGTTCTTCAACAAGACGTGAAAAAATATTTAAAGAATTGCTGCTAGTAATCATAGCTGCTAAGCTGTTCCATTCCCTTATTGATGCTGGGAAGAATGAGTGTTTGAAACATTCCGTACGGAATGCGTATTCTTGTAGCATTTCGGGGTGCTTCTTACGGGTGGGTCGTGATTGTTGAAGTGTAATGTACCTGGAGGCATCGATGTTGGTTTGCTTATGGCGTAGCTGGTACATGAATCGTAGGCGTGCTAGTCTTGCTCGTTTTTGCAGCGTTAGCATGCCCGCTTCTTCGAGCATTTCAGTTGGTGAGTCTGTTTGCCTAAACTTGTTAAAGATAAATCGAACAGCTTTTCTTTGCACGCCTTCTAGCTTCGCAATATGTTTTTTTGTGTACGGGAACCAAACAATGTTCGCATATTCAAGAACAGATCTCACGTACGTGTTGTAGGCTAACAGTTTAATTTCAGCAGGTGCTAGTCGAAGGCATCGTCTCAGAAAAAAAAGTCGTTTCAGTGCGGTAGCTGTAACGTTAGAAACGTGGGCATCCCATCTCAGATCGCTAGCAAAGGTGAGGCCAAGGTACTTATGATGACTTGTTCTAGGAAGTGGGATACTATTGATGATATATGAGAACTCTGACCATTCCCTTTTTCTTGTTACTGTCATTATAGCTGATTTTTTAACATTAAGTATCATTTGCCAATCTGAACACCAGTTTGATACTATTTCGAGGGCTTTGTTTAAGGCAAGATGATCTTCTGCAGAGTTTATTTCATGATAAATTATACAATCATCCGCGAAAAGTCTGACGTGGACGGGAATTTGACAGATTCTCGCACCAATCAATATGACTTCATAAATTTTGAAGGTGTCTATCAGGTCCTACGTAACTTCTAACCGATAAAATCCAAATACATTGTCATATGTGAGTTCCGCAGACCTAGCATACGAAGCTTCGGAAAATGCACTGAGCCAATTTCGCGAAATTACAAAAAATATAGTTTGCGACTTTTCACGTCACGAGCGTAGATTTCGGGGCAAAATGTAATGATGAAAGATACAGTAGGATTGGGCGTGTTGGTATACCATGATAAAGGGTGCTTACTAGCGCAAACGACAGGGCAGGAGGGTTTCATTCGAGTTTCATTTCTAATACAACGAGCCCTTTCCTGGCCTCTTCGCTCCAACCTCATGTTGTCGTTCAGCGCTCTGTCTCGTCTCTTCTCCTGTCCCCTCCTGCCCTGTCGTTTGCACTGGTAAGCACTCTTTATCATAATAATGAAACTTCAGTCATTATTTTCTTCGCCAATGATTACCTTTTGTCAGTGAAAATTATGGCCTTAGAGTTCTCAGAGGGCAGTTTATTTATCTCAACCAAGTTATTATTCCTCTTTAGTCTCCTTATAAGAGAAGAACGTTTGCTAGTTACAAAAACAATTGCTAAATGAAATCAGAACTAAACCAGCGCAAGCAGAGCCATTATTTCATAAGTATTCTTAGAACGCAATTGATAATACTGCAATATATCACAGCTTGCTGCAGAAAATAAAGGTTACTTGAAACAAATATGCAAACTTAATGAATGTGTCGAAAAAAGTTGCAGATCACCATCTCGTGTGCAGACATTGCTTCAAATGAAATGCTCCGGAATGCATCTACAATGCATAGTATTAAAGTACTAAACGCAACACTACCTTATTAGAAGAACTCGCATACTTATCTGGCAATTTATACCGTTATGCCACTCGTACTCCAGAGGTGTGGAAGATTCCGCACTTTCAATTCAATTCAACCATCAATTTTGTACAAAACGCTATTTGTTACTTTCCAACTTGTATCCTCATGCACCTCCCACAAAGCCTTGGACACAACAATCAGTGGATTATCAAATCAAATGTAGCTCTGAATAGAAGACACTTTATAATCTGGGGCGCTTTGTTCGGGTTTCAGGCTTGTGTTTGCAACACATTTAATACGCTGCGTACTTTACCTAACTTTAAGCAAGAGTGGGTCATAATCCAGCATTTTATGTATTTATTTTGACCTCAGAGTTTGCACCTTATAGAGAAGAGGGGAATATTACTCAAGAAAATGTGAAATAAAACTTGGTACAAAATAAAAAACGAAGCTTGAACAACACTGTCCAAACCACATTATCCATAACAACCGGATATGGACGATTACTTTGTACGGGGAAAAAAGCTTCACTTTTTCAACCTTGTAATTAGCCGACACCATCTCAGTCATTCTGCGATACTGCATCAATATAGTAAGGTGGAGACGTAACATCTATGTCTTGCAAGACAGTAATGAACTTACAATAGAGAAAAAGAACGAAACAAACGCAGAAAACGTATTTGAGAAAACGATATCCTTAAATGACAAAAACACGCAATACAAAATAAAGAAGTGAAAAGCTTAGGAGACGGAAGCTGCCTCTTATAAAACAAGTATCAGACGCATAAGGTAATCTCGAAAGGATACAGCGCAGTATACGGAGTACACCGGAAAGAGGTTCTGCCAACAGTGCCTAAGCTAATGTCGGGTCTCCAAAAGCCATTACGTCCGCTGAGATTTCCCAGGCGAATAGCAATACCTTAGATGATAATGGAGAGAGAAGTGAGACTTCTGTCAACGAGGAAGCCACCTTGTCTCAGAAACGTTCTTTTCCTTTTTTGCTTGGAGGTTTGCACACATTGAGGATAGTTTTTTTTTCTGCTTGTTCATTGTATGATAGAACAATGCCTTTTTATTATAAAACCATGTGGTACAGGTCCATAATTTCGACGTACTACTATCACTCGACCATTTCACAACTTTGACTCCGTCTCTGACAGCTCTGATCTGATAGAGTTTGAGCGCGGTAAAAAAGAAAATTATAAGGTACATATTACCCTACATATTACATATTAACCATACATATTACCCTATTCATATGTACATATACCCTATTCTATGTACATATTAACCCTATTCAGGACATTTCAGAAATTGGAGCTTCAATATTTACTGAACGTAATGCTCAGCAGACAGAACTTCTATTTTTCTAATTCATTTTATTGATTTCTGGGGTTTAACGTCCCAACACCACCATATGATTATGAGAGACGCCGTAGTGGAGTTCTCCGGAAATTTAGACCACCTGGGGTTCTTTAACGTGCACCCAAATCTGAGTACACGGGCCTACAACATTTCCGCCTCCATCGGAAATGCAGCCGCCACAGCCGGGATTTTTCTATTTTTCTCGATTATGTTTTAAACTCTGCTACAATACGGCTTATCGAAGAATAGTAGAATTCAAACACCATCACTTCAAGCTTCTGAAAGATATATATATATATATATATATATATATATATATATATATATATATATATATATATATATATATATATATATATATATATATAGTGGTTCGCTCAGCCATGACCTCCGCGAACCACTCTGTATCAGCCGAGCTTGTACACTCTCTCCATTTGAATGTGACCATAAACGCAAGCAGTTGACTCTTGAAACATTCTAATTCTGCTTCTTGTTTTTCAAGGGGCAACGTTCTTTATCGTCTGATATAGAGTAAGCTTTAATGGCAGCACTTTCACGGCACAGTTTGTCACTATGACCAACCGTGAGTAACGGTGAATGTGGCGGCTGATGGAAACCCACACGAAAGCGATGCTCCCTTCTGCACCCGTTGCTATATATAATGCGACCTCTTCCGTAACTTCAAAGGCAAAACTGACAACCTGTAAGCCCATGGATAAAAATGACTTCTGCAATAATTCTATACACATGGACGTGCACGTCTGGGTAGTATATTCTCTTTCTGTCTCTATCAATATTTTATTTTGGCTCCAGCATTGACACTAATTCAAGTTGACTGCCAAAGCAAACTAACAACGATGGCTCAAGGGCAATGTTAGCTAGTTTATCCTTTTGACCTCCAAACCACTGCCTTTTTATCGCTTTTCTATCTCCCACAAACCTTTTGTCAACGCCGCAATCCAAAATAAATGTTGAGGTTTCATACTTCACCAGGTGAAAGAAATAATATACCAGCCACCCACTCCTCCAACTTATACACACTGTGGTTTCTGCGGCATAAACGGGCATCTTCGTATACGGTGCGGTCCTAAATGGCACCTTTATTTTATCTTACTTATCTGTATCTGTAGCGTTGGCCTGATGGGTGTGTTGCCCATATTTCGCGGCTGTGTCTGTACGTATGTAATAAGACGTGCCACTTATCGGGTAAGTGTGCGTTTAGAGTGGTCTATACGGCAACAGCGCTTACATACAGGGTATCTGTGTACCGGAAGTTGAAATGAATTCGACCACCACAAATTGGTGGAACACAATGGATACGCCAAAGCGCTCTGTTTGCCTTGTTACTCGAGTCTCTTCGGGCTCTCGATCGCATTTTTCGAGCCATCCTTCTTATTTAGGCCCATAACTTGGTTTAGGGGGCACGTGCACTTCTCTTGCGGTCGGTGGTCCCTAAAATGAATGGGCTGTGACTTTATTCGTTTTTCTTTTTTTTTCCATAGGTGACAATGTGTATGTGCGTGTTAACTTTCCATGCAAGTAATGTTGCGCGGTGAAAAGACAACGTAATCTCGTAGGACTTCTTGCGAAATCCATCGATGCCGCGACCTCGTGGGTTTAGGTTCGAGTGCGAATAGCTTTCCCCTGGTAGGTACCTTCCCCTGCTTGTAAGCCGAAAGCGCCAGACGCCTCGTCAAACGCGAGGAGAGATTGTCGCCGTCGGCACCAGCAGCGTTGGCGTCAACACGAGGGAAACGAATGAAAGGAAGTACACACGCGTAGCGGGCTTGCTAACGGGCAGCGGGAGCACTCATTTTTTTTACAATTTCTTTAGGAACCTAACACCGCCTTTAAACACAAACATTTAAACCTATCACCTTAAGAATTGAGACAAAGAGTCAGTTTCCCTGTTTACATGAGCACCAAGGCGAGAATCGTTAGCCATTCATTTTCACCACATATAGCCATGCAAACAAGCGCCAACTCAAAGTGCTGGTGTCAGCGAAAAAGTGGTCTTGTGAGAGGTTAGAGGCTAGAGGTAAAGCACCGATTTTGATTTGCCACCACATAGGTGGCGAATCCTGTGGTCGGTGTTCGAAAGATGATGATGACAACAATGACGTGAATATCTGATGAGTGCGGTGTTGTACGCTTCGCCTCCTGAGGATATTTTCCGTACAAAGGTTCTCGTTCGTAATGATATCAAAAATTTTAATTTATTAACTGCGTAGCTAATTTCAGTGACACCTTTTTGATGTGTGAAACTGAGGCGTGGTGAGGAGGGAAGGAAGACACAAGCTCAAGGGCAGGGAGGTTGGCAAGTTCGTAGACGAGCTGGCTACCCTGTGCTGGCGAAAGCAAGCAGCCCTAAGGCGTATCTGGCCCACTCTCCTCAGAAACATAATAATATATAGTAGAGAGTAGTAGGTTGCCTGCAAAGAAGTTTAAACTAAGTCTCGAACTAAGTCTATCGAGTTAAATTCAGCCGGAAGCTTATGACAGTAAATGGCCGCTATTTGGAGAACACCCGATGCTCTGCCACGTTGTGTTTCACTGCTAAAAAATCTAAGGTAATACCGATAACAAACATACCAAAACAAGAGGATTGGAAGGAACACGCTGGTCGACATAACTCTCCAGATAGCAAAGAGCATAACGGCTCCAGAGTGAAGGCTCTTCCATGGCTAGGTAGACTGTGGTTGCTACGACAGAGCTTCTTTTTTTCATTAATTGGGTTCAGAAAAGCTGCCAAACACCAAGCTTGAATGTATTTCTAATACGTCGCTTGCCTAGCTGATATCAAAGCAAGATAAGGACACACAGTGACCTTCTTTTTTTCTCTCCGCTACTGTACTTACACCCTTGATGTCACTCGCTTCGAGTGATGCGAAGGCGGAAGAGAAGAAATGAATATTCACAGACGTGGCAGAAAACCTGATAAGATTTGTGGAAAACCTCATAGATCGCATACGCGGGCCTTTCTTTCACTTCTTACTAGGCTCATTTGTAAAGCAGCCTCCGCAAAGTGAATTATTCCAATCATGCCCACAATGCACACGAATTGTCATTCGTCTTTCCCGTTTGTTTCTTTGTATTTTAGAAATGAACGAAAACCTTGATACGGGAGCATTTAATTAGGAGTAGAAGCACCAGTAGACTGGCGCTATCGCTGCTATTGTTTCCTTTGCAAGTAATTACGAAACATGGTAAAGTGACGCATGTCGGAGAAGAAATAAAACGGGCACTAAACTATAAATTATATCTACGAAATGGTCCATGTGAGCCTGGCTCAAATTTAACCCCTGGAATGTGTAATTAGCTCGTCCGTAGAGGGGCCGAAACTGAGCCTTGATTTCATTAAGCTAACAGCCGAATTCACAAAAAGTTTCAAATTGGTTGAGTTCACAATTATAGATGTAGACCCACCACGCTACGAGAGATACCTAACTATAATGTGGGAGCGCTTTGAATGATGTTGCCTACAATCACTACGATTGAATAATGCGAAGAGCTGCACATCTGCACTCTACTTTATCAGTATTTCATGTTCAATTACGTTTCGGCAACGCACCAGTGCCAGAGGTCAGGAATGGACAAGCTCAGCACGCTGCCTAGGAAGATCACAGAGAGAGCCCTGGGTATGCCAATTTTCCCCAAGACCAACCGGCTCCTGCTACTAGGCGTGCACGACGCCCTTGAGAAGATTGCGGAGGCCGAGGAAAAAGAAAGCAAAACTCGTGAGACTTTCCCCAACGAGAGCCGGCAGACGTATTTTACAGTTCACCCCCCCCCCCCCCCCATCGACGGGGCTAAATATTGGCCTCGTATCTTCATGTTATACTGCAAATGTCGTCGAAAGACGATAATCTTGCGCGCCTCGAGAGAGTGAACAAAACTTTAAGTTGACGTTCTACGCAAGGAAATCGGTGAATGGTATTCTGGAGGCACTGCGTTAAAGTGCCTAGAGCGCGCAGTGGAAGCGAACGAGTGCATCAAGTCACGTCACACGTGAGACATGACCGCCATCCGGCAGTTATCTTGGAAAATGAAGCGCACGTGGACTGTGCGCCCGTCTCGTAGGTGACAAGGTGTAGAACGCAAGGCGACGGGTAGGTGCCATCACCGTGTCGTTTTAGCAAAGCATTGGAAACACTTGCCTTTTCGTGCAAGCGTTGCCTGGTCAGCGCAACGTGATAAATGCTACGGTCCTCATAATTACTTATGTATCATTTTTTAGTAACAGGCACACATACAGAATATTGACCTGTTGTTATGGTGCCTCAGTATGCGCAATATTTGCTTTTCAATTAACAATCACACAAGTATGAACGCTGAATCTTGAGCAATATTGGTGGGCGCTGCGGATGGGGTTGGCCGTTTGAAGCATCGTTTGGTCACTTTGGTGCCATTTAGGGTACCGTTAAGAGCAAACAAACAGACAACTGTACAGACAGACAGACAGACAGACCGAAATTTTTGCACTGTGGGTCCCCAACAAGACTATCGTCTTTAAAAGTGTCAGCTTCCCAGGAAAATACGCAACCTCATGGCTCTGACTCCGAAAAACTTTCATCCTGAACACAAGGGTAGATGGTCAGAGCCACAACTATAATCAGGCGAATTCATGGTGAAGAGCGCGAGGCCAGTTTCGTCGATGCAGTAGCCTACCATGGGAGGTGCGCCTTTTGTGTGTCCGTCGTAGACAACAAGAGGTGCCTCACAAATTGTTCATCTATAAGAACTAACGACCCAGCCGTAATCAAGCAAGTGGCCATGGCATTGGCACTTATCGATACCAACAGCGATGCCATATACAGTGACGCGATATCGGCAATAAGGGTATACGAGTGTGATCTAATCTCTGAACAAGCGTTGCACCTACTGCAAGCTGTCGGACCCGACAGGATGAAACATTGTCCGCTAATATGGTACCCCGCACATGTCGAGCACATAGCGGGTGTCCCTACAAACCTCAACAAGACAACCCACGCAGCCGCGTGCACGCGCTCACCGACCGCATCGGCACCGAACTCGACAAATTCGAGACATTGAACGGAAAACACGCACCCACTACCTGCAATGAAATTACGATTATTCGCGTAGAGACAGTACCCTCCTCCTCACTCGGAACTAAATCGGGCTCGGGCGCTTACTTTTACGCTGCAGCAGACGGAGACATAACCGAACTTCTGTACACTATGCATGCAATATACCATGAAAACTATCAGGATTTCGCGTGCCCCGCATGCGCGGAAGATGTCCACGTTGCAAAACGTGCTCGGGGGTGGGGGGGGGGGGGCGCTTAAATCAATCTCATAATCTTCCATGGCCAGGTGGGAGGATGCCATTCGCAACCCACTCCGAGCCGACCAGCTTTGGACTGTCCAACAGGCCCGCGAAGCGGCTGACAGGCTTGTCCGGGTGGTCCTAATGTCTGAGCCTGCCCACTGCACGTTAGGGTGTGTCCTGCAGGACTTCAGTAAAGTTATTTCAATCGATCAATCAATTTGCGAAAATGCACATGGCACATGTGTATCATACTTAGTAACACAGGTCAGACACCAGTGACGTTGCCCAGCCTCTTGATGTGAATTCTCTTCTTCTTACGTTCCGTTCCACAACTCGTGTTCATCAGTTTTTCGCTCTATTTATTTTGTTACCCGCCATGTTTAAGCCCCTCATGTTAGAACTCGTTTCGAAAGTAGCCGGTGCATTATTCTACTCTCCGTTTTCAGTGAATGTCTATAAAGCAAGGTGGAACTCGCACGGGACAACGACCAATGAAATGCTACTTGGTCAAAGTAATGTAAAAATAGTTATACTGACGAATGGGTTAGCAATCCTAATAACTTATATGAATATTTCATAGACAACTTGTGTACTGCTCAAGTTGTTGTACATGGACGATTCCCCCACAACTACTTTGGATTCAATATTTCAAATACGTTGAAATGTCGATGTGACCAAATCGTCATAAGTTTCAACCATTAGTTTAAGGAACGTATACTGACACAACAAAACGAAACTTGTAAAACTATTAGGAACGACCTGGAAGGATGGAAACAAGAAGTAACAGAAAACCAAGAAAGTTTGGATATAATAAAAAATAATGAAGATGGTAGTCAATTAGATCCTACAAACTTGAACTGCCGATGAACTCTTAAAAATACAAAACACACTCTTTACAAGGACCTACGTTGTGCAGGCGAAGAGCCGACAACCCTTTGATGATGCAATGGCGCACGTCTGTCCGCCTTCTGGCATAAAACAGATTATCATAACACAAACTTTTTTTCCGTGGAACCTCGTGGGTCCTTCTATGGATATCCGAGTGAAGGTTCCTTCCCAAACCGATTGATCAAAACCACCAGCAATGAATGTCGAAAATCAGCACTGTGAACAAAATGCACGACAACGACCCATTTTGGGAGTGCCAGCCAACAATGAACGACAAATACTTGCGCAGAGAATCGAAGACGGCATCCAAGCTCAAGTGGGCATCTACCCGACATACCTGTTCGGGGAAAGTCAGCTGACAATCAATGACTAACTTTTACGCAAGGACGCGGAAGACAAAGTACAAGCTGATCGAGGCATCAACCAAGTCCCAAGTGCTACAGAAGTAAGCAACGCTGTGGTTTTGCAGACAATAGTCACTTCCACTTACCTCCACTCTTATATATCTATTTTGTTGATTCTTCCCTTCACTATTATATTTCTCCTTTTTGTTCTCTTTCCTTTTCATTTCTTCTTTTTCTCTCTTTGTCTCTTCTGCCACTCTCTTCCACCCTATACACCTGTGACACATTAGTGATGGAGGTTGCGACATATATCAATCTCCTTTTCTCACTCCCTGTCTATAATGCAATTGGCGAATGCGATATTTCAACCCATTTTTTTATTATCGCGCGAATGTAACCGCCCTTGTCAGCATTTTCAGGGCGTCATAATAGTAATGTGTAAAGAGCACGTGCTTTATGAAAATACAAGTGGAGGAGTCGGAAGGCTGTAGATCACATTATCAAGTGAAGCGCGGCCATTCTCACCATACGTGAGAGCATTTAGAGTTCCAGCCACCAGTCCTGATGCGGAAAACAGCAGCTCCACACCAGCACCCGAGCTAACGCATGCGCAGAGCGACGAGAAAGGCGAGAAGAGAAATTCGATCCCGAGATTAAAAAGCTCAGTGCCGATTTTTATGACCCTAGCTGGGTAAACACGCTACTAAGTCATGCCACCATTCTATATGTAAGCATCAAGCGCTTGTCTCTACTTTCATCGAGTCTTCACATAAATTAAAACTTGGGAAGAGCAGACCGCCGCTTGAAAACTACAATAGCACATTAAGCAAGGACGCATTTCAATGTGTCGACTCTATGTTTGTCAGGTGCCCCGCTGTGTAGCGCATACCCAGCAACACAATTTTTTATGCAAATCGCACTTTGTATACGGTTACTGAAACCTTCAGAAAACACTTCAAACTGCGTGTAGGGTTTGCCTTATCAATCATTTTGTTCTTTAGAAGGAAGTTATGATAATGCGAACGCTGATCTGCCTTGTCTTCTAGGCCAACCTGCTATCTTGCTTTTGACTCTATAAGCAGGCTGTGCTTTATATCGACGCCCACCATATGGCATCAATACTACACGCCGTATGTGCGTACGTGTCAGGCGTGACAGCTATTTATGTCTTACTCGGCGCTCACAAACTACCCCTAACCCAGCATGCAGAAGGCATATGGTTTGCATATTTCAAAACTTATAGGAGGGAAATTCAAACAGCGAGAAGAACAACAAATCTTAGAACTTCCCTACAAGCCTCACACTCTCAGCAGCTAGTAAAACAGAGCGACTTTCCTATTTTCCTCTTCGGCAGAAAACTTTTCAACATAGTTTGTGTGTTCTCAGAATACGACAGCTTTGCTTCGTTTTTCGCCTTGCTGCCTGATTCAGTAAACGTAACGTGGCACAGAGGATTCCCTGTTTCACGTCAAGTACACTGATGGTGTCGATAAGCAGAAACAAACCAAGCAAAATATATGGTAAAAGCTATTTTAAAATGTTATTTATGCGCAACTCTGCACCGTGATCACACGCTTTATCTATTTACTTTCTTAGAAGAAGTAGGAGCTTGTAAACAACGTTTTCCCATCGTCTTCTATATCTTTTCTTGAAGCTACAGCAACAGAGATCGCAAGAAAACTTGTGTTGTTTTTTTTTTTTTGGGGGGGGGGGGGGGGGCTAGACACTAGAGGAAGGTGATCGCACTGGGCGTAATGCCATCTCATTATCTTTTGTTGCCTTGACAGCCAATATGAGTAAACACCAGCCAACATTGGCAAAGAGTCCAGCGCGGAGGTGCAGTGGTTGCAGTGCTCGTCGGCTGACATGAAGGTCACGGGTTCGATCTACACAGCGGCAGTCGCATTTTAATCGAAGCAAAATTCATCGCACGTGTCACGTGGTAGTTTTATTGCATTTTTCGAGCATCTGCAGAAAATAGAACAAGAATAATGCGAAATAAATATAAAGTTAGAAACTGTCTAGTAGCATGTTTCCCAAACCTATCTGTAACTTCTAATTGAAATTTCTTGCTGAGCCCCGTTGTTTTGTTTTTTAATTAGGTGATTAATCTAGCCCAAATAGGCCGTTGATCAAAACACAGAAATTGTGGGACTTACTCCGTGCAATAGTTAGCAAGATGCATCTGGTCATGTCAGCATGTTCTTGAACTCTCGCAAGTTATCTGGGCACCCTTGGCAGAAAAGTTTGGCCTACAGAATATCTTGGGGTGAAGTTAGAAACTGCGTGACGACCTGCGCAATTAACACGGTTAGGCATCATGCAAACAGACGAGAAAACAGCGATGGGAACTGCAGAGTGAATGTGGGTAGTTGACATTCTAGTTCGAGTTTGCAATGTACCAATTTAAGCAACGCTAAGTTTCAATACCAGCATGTCTGCTATATTTACTGAAAGTGTGCTAGGAAAACAAATACGCAGTAAAGAGAAGCAGAAAACATGATGATGAGTTAAAATCTAGAAATCGGCAAACACAAGGTAGTGTGAACACTGGACAACTTTGAGAAAACCAGACCATCGCAGTAGAACGCACCCAATAATAAGAATGAAGGCTATACGACTTGAACAAATTACGTTATACCTCCTCTGACGACAGTATGAATCGAAGAAAATTCTTTCTTTAAATGTTCAAGGGTTCCATAACCCAGTAAAGCAAGCCGAAGTTATCAGCATAGCCCGCGCAGAACATTGTGATATTGTGTGTTTACAAGAAACAAATTTTTTCACCATTGGCCACGTTCGTGCATTCAAACGCGCTTTTAATTTAGACTGTTATTTTTCCTTCGCGACATCTCGCTCCTCTGGAGTTGGAATTATTATTTTTAACCGCGCTCTTCTGCGCAATCATCATGTTTTCTATGACGGGAATGGGCGGGTATTGGCTTTTGACTGCGTCCTATCATCTTTCAAGCTGCGTGTTTTGTGTATTTATGGGCCAGCTCAAGCAGCAATGTCAAACAATTTTTTCCGTGACCTGGACGTGTATTTTCTAGACGGTCGTCATGTCATACTCACTGGAGACTTTAATTGTGTATTAGACACGCGAGCTGACGTGCAAGGTCCAGGATGGGGTCGCTCTGATTGGAACGCGCGAGAGCTGCGTCGCCTAGTGCAACATTTCTCTTTGACAGACACGTACTGACTAGTGCATGGACCACAGTATGCCTGGACTTGGCGGCGTAGCACGTCGTCTAGTCGTTTGGATCGTTTCTATGTGCCGAGCGCGCTAGCTTCTTACGTATCGCACTCTGATGTAGTAACATTATCATCATCGCCTGTTTATATATCACACCACCGACCAGTGACGCTCGAGGCTCACTTTCCCTTTTCATCATCAGTGAAACCTTGGCGTCTTGACATCCGCATTCTGCACGACGCGCGTACACGCTCCAGTTTATCTAGAATCTTGCGCGCCTCTCTTTCAGGATGCGGTCCGGAGGTGTGGGACGCGCTCAAGACGCAGTGGTGTTTACACTGCTCAGTAGCAGGGCGGGCCTTTAGACGCCGTACGTCCGAAGAACTAGCGGACACTGCCACAAAGCTGCGTATTGCTCTTCGGGTTGATCGACTAACTCCCTTGATGCGCGCATGGCAGCGAGAGTTAAGGGGTCGTTTTCAACGCCTCATTGCAGCTTCGTCATTGACGGCGGCTGCTTGGCGTTGCAGACGTAATCCTTGTGCTCATCCTGAGGTTCTACGATTTGCGAAAACCGTCGAGTCGACTAGGAACTCCGGCGGCCAGATTCTTACACACTGCCTTACCGCCGACACGTGATCAATCAGTTTTCCTAGCTCACTTTGCCAACATGGCTCGTACGACAATGTCATCAGATCGCGGTACCACCGAGACAGCCACAATGTTAAGTAGGCTCCCTCAAATTTCATCTGAAGTAGCTGAACAACTGTGCACAAGTCCGTCAGCTGACGAAGTGAAAGAGGCCCTGTTTTCCATGAAGCGTGGCTCGGCCCCCGGGCCGGATGGGTTGCTTGTTGAGTTTTATTTAACGTTTTGGGACAACATTGGTGCCCTTTTCACCTCTGTTATTTGCCGCTGTTTCGAGAACTTTGATTTTCCTGATAGCTTTCGCGATGGTTGAATTGTTTTAATACCTAAACATGACCCATCGTCAGTTCACGCAGAGAAGTGGCGACCAATAACGCTCCTCAACGTTGATTATAAAACTTTCGCGGCAGTTATCACTCGGCGTTTGAGAAGCCTGATGCCCTCCTTAATAGGTCATCATCAGGCGTGCTCTATTCCTGGAAGAGAAATCCACAGTCTCTCCTTTGTTACGCGCGATATAGTTGCGTACACGTTAGCAAGATCAGCTCGGGGACTCTTGGTTTCACTTAACCTGGAAAAGGCATTCGATCGCATCGAACATAGCTTTATATTTAGCGTAATGGCAGCATTTGGCTTCTCACAAAACTTCATCGAGCTTCTCAGAAACGCATACCGAAATATACGCAGCACGCTATTTCTTGATGGTTTAGGGAGTGCGCCATTTCCGGTTACCCGTGGTGTTCGCCAGGGGTGTCCTCTATCCCCTGCGCTTTTTGTATTCAGCCTCGAACCATTCCTTCAATCGCTAATCGCTGATCCTTACGTTAGAGGCCTTCCTCTTCCAGGTAGTGGTACTGTGACAGTGACAGCATTTGCTGAGGACATCACGTTGTATTTGAAGAATGAGGACAGTTTATCCCGTAGCCTACGACTTTTTAGTACGTATGGCACGATTTCAGGTGCTGCGTTAAATTTTTCCAAATGTCGATATTTATTCATTGGTTCACCAGACGCAAGTCTAAGTTCCTTTTTCGGTCTTCAAAAAAGTGACTCTATTCGCATTCTGGGGCTTGATTATACTTGCTACGGCATATCAGCCTCCTTGTGGAATTCAGTAGTCGAAGATGTAAAACGACACGTCCGGGAAGCACAAGAGTATGATTTACCGATGCTCGAAAGAAGGTATTTAGCACAGACGGTGTTTTGAGGCCGTGCATGGTATATATCTCATGTCTTACAGCCCCCATTACAAATCACCAGGTCGTTGCAACCCCTCATTGGCTCTTTTTTCTGGTCGGGTGGAACAGAGCTGGTTTGCCGAGCAGCTCTTGGGCAACCGAGAAACTGCGGTGGATTCACATTCCCATCCGTCTCTGTTCGCTGCCGGCTACTTGCCCTACGATTCTTACTTCGGTTGTTGCATGGTGATCAGCGCCCCGCGCGTGATCTCGCCTGCTATTTCTTAGGCACCAAGTTACGCTATTTACTACCAAATACACGGCTTAATTCTGCACCTGCAACACTTCACGTACCTGCATTTTACTCAACGGCAGTAGCATTTTATCGGCACGCGCAGCAGGTTTGTCCCGATGTGGACATTCTTGAAAACCGCATTGTAGATACAACGGCGGCTCTTCTGCTTCCTCTGGTTCCTCCAGCCCGTCTAGCACGATCGAGACATGTCTCGTGGAGCGCGATAACGGCATTGTTTTTGCCTGGTCACCTCCGTGACTTTATGTGGCGTCTTAGATGGAGAGTACTCCCAACACGGGACAGACTGGAGAGGTGGGGCATGGTCCCATCTTCCACTTGTCCTAACTGCCCGTTACAGGAGTCTAACCAGCATATGCTGCAGCAATGTGTCCTTGCAAAGGTGTTTTGGAAGTCAGTTAACACTAGTTTTCGCGGCCTAGGTGTTAATCGCTTTGTAACATCTGGTCGCTGCCCGCGTAGTCGCTTTGCACGCCTTCTAATAGCTGCGGGAGCTTTTTGTTTATGGCGTAATAGGTGCGAAGCTGTTGCTGCAGATCATCGTCGTCATGCTCTTTTTCCAATACTGGAACGCCTCTACTCTGAACTCATATCGTTTCTGTCGGAGGAATTGTTCTTCCTTGGGGAGGAAGAATTTCTGCGACAATGGTCGTGCCGCTTTCTGTCCGTAGTTGACAGACGCCTTCGATTAGTCTTCCACCTGGCCTGGTTCCTATAGCCAGGTCACCTGTAAATGTCTGATTGGTGCATGTAATCACCATGTGCTTACTATTTTTATGTGTTTGTGTGTGTTCAAAATGGGTGTGAGCTCTCCTATATATGCACTTCATTCTAACGCTGTAAGTTATGTAACCTTTATGAATATTGATACCTGTTGTACATATTTTCTAACAATCACCAAGTCTTGTAAGTTCTGTACATATATCATCATGTACATTGTCCATATGGTGATTAGTGCACTTACGTAGTATATGTACAGTTATTAGTACAACGGACTATGGACATCCTACGGACTTGGACACCTTAGTTTAAATGTGTAGTGTATGTTGTGCTTTGTCTTTTGTTTGTTATTGTGCCTGTTATACAGACGCTTGTCTCTTAGGTTTGTTGCGTCCCATGAAAGAATATACTTTTTCTAAACAGGTAAAGGTATCGAGATTTATTCAGTATTTTTGTACTTGATAGAGGCGAACCTTTCACAAATTTTTTTTGAAGAAATAAAACTGTGAGCGGAAAACAGCGCAAGAAAGATGGAGAATTCAAAAAAGATTGTTACTGAGAAATCATTTATCAATTGCATTACAGCTCTATAGTATGAATAAGACATGCTCATCTGGAATGAAAGAGGAACAGGTGAGGAGGCGGTAAAAAGAAGGACTTCGCCGGCACCGAACTTCATTTCGGTGCCGTCAGAAATGATCGGAGTGTTAGCTACACCTCAAGTACGGGTCATCGTAAACCGGAAGAAAAGGATCCGTGCGTAAGAGAGGGAAAAAGGGGGAGTGGCGATAAGCCTATTTCCATTCGGTGGCAGAGGACACTGGGTGTGTGTAAAAGGCAGCGCCTAGGCAGCGTGTAGCTAAGTCTGCATCGCGCCGACACACACCATTCACCCATTACGGCGACGAGTCGACTGTAGCCGGATCTCGTCTGCCCCTTCTCTTTACCTTTTCTGTCCTCCCGTACTAAGAGAAAAGCGAGTTAGAAAAGCTCGCGCGGAAATGAAGAAGAATCGAGGGCAGGCTCCGATGTCATCTGTCAGGCTTCTGTCGCTACCGTCTCGGATACCGAAGAAGTATTGGAACCATCAGCCGTTATTAACCCGAGCCGAACATCCTTTCGATGCTCTGCCGGGTACAGTTTCCGTGCTGTGTTTAACGTACGGGACAGGTGTGGACATAGTTTTGCTTATAAATGGCACGGCCCGGCTCAATAAAATGTTGATATACAAGTATGCATATTCGCACTAAGGAGAACGTGCATGACAATGGAATGAGAGATTTCAGGGGCTCCCTGGATAGCGTGTAAAGTGCTTCTTCTTTAAAGCTGGAAATTTCTCGCATCGCAATCATTAGATAAGCACCTGTTTTTTGACAGTCGATGAAGAGTAGTCATTTGCCAGTGGTGCATTTACTATTGGTGTTATTTGTTCCTCGCTTTGAAAACTAAGGAAATAAAGGGCATACGTATAAGCATAGACTAGAAAGTAATAAGCAAGAGTAATAAGCAAGCACTGACAAGTGGTTTAAGCACTGGCATATTGAACTCGTTTCATGGACGCTTCCCCTAAACCAGTTCACTTTTTATTGATCATAATGAAATGATGATATGGTCACCCAAGCATGTTGGAATATGATAAATGCATACGATGTACACCTCTACCGATACAACAATTTTCTCTTCATGGTATCTGCTTCGTACAACGACCATTCATGGAGAAACAATTGGACTTTGGCGTTATACCTTTACCCCAGTGCCCCCTCCACCACCACCTAATCGACAAAATCTCAAATAATGCTAACATTAGCACGACGCGGCATCGCGCTGCTAACCACGGCTTGCTCTTGTTTTTCAACTTTGCCGGGCCATAGGGACAAAATAAACAGTTCTTTCAACGCAACATTAGGAGTCCTCAATAGCTATTATTAGCAGATGCCTGCAAGGCCATAGCAATAAATATTAGGTAAAGACGGTAAAGGTCTGAACGAGGAAAGGCATGGGACTAAATTGACGACCACCTAAGATTTTTCGGGGGAGGATGGGGGGGAGAAACGTTTCCACTGCCTTGTAAATATGCTACTTCATTACATATACGCAAGCTGTCACGACCGGTCGCACGACGTGATCTTGTACAGAGTAGCAGAATAGGGCCCAGCTGCATGCCGAAACAGCAAGCTGGTAAACTTTGGCCTCTTCTATCCAAGCACACCCTGGCCGGCATTGGTTGGGCAAGTGCCAGCCAGGGTGGCATGCAAGGGCTTATTCGAGGAAAAAGTAAGACACTGAGATTGTTGAAGCCTCGCTACAAGACTGGGCTCTTTATAGACAATGTTACGTCTTCATCGAACCTCCCAAAGGAAAGCCCTGAAGTAAAAACGTAGTAAAACGCGGGTCGACTACATAAGGAGAAAGTTTCTGAAATGAAATAACGGAGGTTTTCTATCCAGGACACCAAAATATGAAGCTCTGTGCAGTCGACACACTCGAATGCTTCTGTTGTTGCTCATCGCTAATTTCACATTTCCATTCTGCTGCTGCTTCTTCTGTAGGGCGTTTACTTGATTACCTTTAGCAGGGTTACTTGATCTCTCTCCCTGTACCTTCATTTCACGAAATCTCCATGACAGACCACGGCCGCCATGGAGAGGAATAACAAAGAAATAAGCGCTACTATTCTGTCAATACCGATCGGCTGGAAAACATTGTGAGCAGCACGCGTTGAGCTGTCGGGGCTGTGACCGCACGCACAGGCATCTCGAGTATTTATTAATTTATGTATTTATTTATTTATATTTATCTATTTTTATAAGTCTGTATTACTCTTTTATTCACCTTCCTACCTAGTTGCCTGCCTGCATGTTTCCAAATTGTCATTACCATTAGCATTCCAAGTCTTCCACGCAACCTGTCATTGATAACTTGCGTAACCTGTTCGCTCAGTACACTCTCCGTTATTCTTTACCATTGCAAGGATAATAACCAGATACTTTGTTTGGCTCATCTACAAGTCCTTCCTTTGCTCCTCTATCTCTCTCTCTCTCTTCGTCTGTCTTGTAGGTGAATAAATGTGGGTGATTCTTGGCCACTGATGCCTTTAGAATTCTTCATTGTGAAAAGTACAAACAGATGGGCGTTTTGTGCATGTATACTTGAGCTAAATGATACCGCCATGAGCTTGTATCGGAAACCGTGCGGGGCAATACTCTGCATATCTCGCAAAGCTACATTCGCCTTTAACATTTAACACACAATATCCTCCTTTTAAACCTCCTCCTGTACTCATTGTTCTCTTTCTTCTAAATAAAGTTATAATACCATAACAACGCCGGAAACGCCCCGCCGCGGTGGTCTAGTGGCTAAGGTACTCGGCTGCTGACCCGCAGGTCGCGGGATCAAATCCCGGCTGCGGCGGCTGCATTTCCGATGGAGGCGGAAATGTTGTAGGCCCGTGTGATGAGATTTGGGTGCACGTTAAAGAACCCCAGGTGGTCGAAATTTCCGGAGCCCTCCACTACGGCGTCTTTCATATTCATATGGTGGTTTTGGGACGTTAAACACCACAAATCAACAACGCCGGAAACCATTTCTTCGAAATGGTCAGTAATTTCATACTTCTGTGCTTGTCGTCACGAGCTTGTTGCAGATGCCTAATAAGTTTAGCTAGTTAGTTTCCTCCTGGGCTCATAGCGAAGCCTGAAATCTGATTAGGTCACAGCACGTGATTCTTTGAAGTCACCCAGTATATAAGTGGACCAACGTTACTAACCTTAGGGGGATGCTGTCAGCATATTCTTCTTACTGCAAATGTGACAAGTTACCCTTACACTGCTCTTCGTTCATTTCTTCATTATCCTTAAATAAATTAGCCTGTATTCGACTGGTCCCTTCTCGTGACCTCAACTATACTAAGTCTCTCTATTGCAACTTCGCAATCTGGCCTCCGGGAGTAGCATTAGTGAAAACGACAAAAAAATTGCCGCTTCCCTGGAGTGAAAAAAAAAGAACTTGAAGAAAGGGGACGCTCCCAATCACAATGATAAAACGAGAGCAGACTGTTTTGGGCATAACGAGATATTACGGCCTGAAAACATATACATTCTGAAAACTGGGACACAGAAAAGACTTCGGCTAGAAATATTCAGATAGAAAGAAGCTGTTTTCGGCTGCACGAAGATCTCCCGTCGGGGAGGATCCTTATTTTCTCCGCGTTGAAGGGAAACTAATAACGTGGCGATCATCAGTCACGTTTTTCCGAACACAGCGGGGTCTTTGCTTCCTTCCTTCTGAATATGCGGTGGCGGGCGCTGTTTGCGGTGTAGATTATCTGCAAGTCATTAAGAGTTGATAACAGTAACGGAAGCTGGCGGCGAACGCGGTTCGCAGCGCCGTCTAGATTCGACGCAATTCTGCGGCGCATTCATGCTACGTTACAGCGTTCCATTTTTAACGATAGAGCTGCTAAGAGGTCTCCTTGATTTGACCGCACTTTCTGCACTGGTTCAAGAGTGCTGCACGTTGGCCCTCCATTTGGCGAGTGCAGCTCGTGCCACCTGCACTTCTGACCTGGATTCGTCGCTCTGTGGCATAAGTTCATTGGCACTTCAGCCCTAGCCTCCCCGCGAGTTCTCGTTTCGAGAGAGAAGAACAGACGTAGGAAAAAAGAGATGCAAAGAAAAAGAAAGAGATACAACATAAAAAGGGACAGTACAGTGAAAAGGTAGGCGAGAGAATGACTGTAGAGCGAAAGAAGGTCATAGATAAAAAGAGATAAAAAAGAGGGACGGAAGGCAGACAGAAAAAGGTAGAAAGACATATAAATAAGTAGGGATAGAGAAAAAATCTCGTAGACACCAACTAAAATCAATGGTTCATCTCTCCGTCTTAGAAATCGGTACAGCACGAAAGTGAAACGTGTCTTCATAGAAGTGCTGCTCATTGTGTAGTTATATATGAGAGCGTGTACAATGTCTATTGGCGTGCCGTGCCTATATCTCCGTCTAACGTGGGCACAGCCACGTTGATGCCTAATAACACGTCGCCATGGTAACAGCTGCCACCCATGACCATGATTTAATCATCGCGGTAACTGAAACTTTTAACACATACCTAAACACAGCGTATTGTTAATCGCGCACAAAAATGACATCAACAAGCGCGCACTAAACACTGCTACACGATATGCGTGTCTTCAAATATCAAAAGTTAAGCAGAAAAACAGCACGGAAACTCTCACGCATACCCGGTTTCAGCAGCGCGCCACGCGGAGTGTCGTACTTGAACTGCGAACGCGCGCCTGTGTTCTCTCGTTTTGCTGGCCTCAGTTTCGCTCCACCAAGACATGACTTTCGCCTGTTGACATCGTCGCCTAGCTGCGGTGCGCACTGCAGCACTTTTATTTGAAAATCCGGTGCTAACACACTCGAAGTAGTGGGCGGAAACATTTCTGGTGCATGTGGAAGCTGCGTGACTTCAACAACGAGCTTTCACGTGCAAACACGAAGCGAACTGCGTCAGTGACTCTCCGATGCTCGCTGGGTCATGGCTTTTCACTGCTGCCGAGAGGCTTTAACCAGGGCATCCAAGACTGCACGCCTGGATGCAATCTCGAAAGCCAAATGCTTCATGCCGCATTACTTCTCTTGAGCTCTCACAGACGGCGGCGCCGCCCCGCTTCGCAAACAGAGAGCACGGAGCGAGAGAATTCGCGAAAGATATAGTAGACAACTGTACGTAGCCTCGCTATTGCCTCAATGGTTCAGTAAGTAGAGCACTGGGCGCGTTTCATCATTTCTTTAGGAGTCAGAGGTTTGACGCCCAGTAGGGAAACTCTTCATTGAAGACTTTTTTTTCTTTTCCATTTAGTCTGGTTAATTTTAAAATGACATATCCGTGATGGAAGTACATCACTGAAGTCTTGATAAACCCCGACACTTTCGTGTTAAAAAAAAGATAAATGTGACCATGGTGCAATGAATAACGTGCCAGAGATCTTTCGTCGCGTATCGAGAGCTATTGGGTTCAACTCCCGTTGACGAAACATTTTTTGCGTCTGATCGCGTTCATTTTTTTTTTTTGGCGTCCTTTCCGTCGCTAGAATAGGTCACGGAAGTCTTGGCGTGCCCCGGCATAGTAAACTCTCGTAATTAAAGAAAGCAAGCATATTCATGTATACTATTGTATAGGAACAGCTAAGAAAGAGAACAATGAGCGGTAAAATTCTGGCCAAGCCAGGACAGCCTTCAAGACGAAGCTTAGCGGTGACACAGTCTTGTGCGAGTCAATGCAAGTTACGTTAATTTTCTCGGGTTTTTGGTGACACTTTAGGTGTGTATATTGTTTACAAAAGCTTGTTCGCTCTAACGCCGTACATATATGATTAGTGAAGTATTTTTTACTGCTTTTCAAGCACTCGTTTTTGCATTCATTAAAGATTGCTTGCGGTAGTCACTGAATAAATGTGGTGGTTGCTGCCCACCATGGGTGCATTTTTTTCCATTGTTCCATACAATTTCAGGACTAACACAATATAGAAGGACAGACTGTGACTTGTATTCAATACAGAATTATGCAACAAGGCAACCAGGCAACAAGAACGACATATAAACCCTAGAATAGACAATAACTAAATATTGTAATCATTATGATGGCTTATTTGTGAGTGGCATGCCATAGACGTGACCCGATCCACCTTTTTCATATTGTAATGGTAACATGGAGAGAACATACATAAATGACAGCCTTTAAAATCTCCGAAAACTGGATGTAAGCGCAAAATATGAGGTGTGCAGGTGCGACGTACTGCGAAGCATCAGTTTTGTTATTGAAAAAAAAAACGATGCGCCGGGATGCTCTTTACGATTTGGCGGCAATAGCGCTGCTTCCTGCCGGCTGTCTTATCACTCGCCAGCGAGTATGGACTCCTTCGCATCGTATGCTTGGCATGAATCGTTCGTAAGGTAAGCGAGAGTGTTCTTTCCAGCTCGTCTTCAGCACCTCCCCCCCCCTATTCTTATTTCTTCCCTCATGCTATACCCTTAAAGACACCACCTACCTCGACCCTCTCTCATCCGTCCGGCTTCGATCCGATCGGCATATCCTTGTAACGTCCGGCCATGCTCGGGTGCTGTAGCGTTCGTTGCGGCACTTTTGTTCATCCAACCTCTCTTTCCTCACTAAGCCTTTCGGAACGCACTCATTTGTATGGGTCTATCATACCGTTCATGGGTGGACGGTTCTTTTGTCCGTATCCGACGCACCAATGTACCGTGAATGATGAAAGGTGGGATGTGATTGGATGGTTCTTGCTTTTGGTTGAAGGCACCCACGTTATCGCCATAGGTGATTGCCTTCCGCAACGAAGATCGTTACAAGACGAGCTTCTCTGGATGCCCCTCCATGTATGAGTGAATGCATGAGCGTTTGAACATATGGGCAAGTGGAATGCGGGCGTGTTCGTGAGAGAGTGCGCTCTTTGGAGTCTGAGTTGAAATCGGAACGTGTGCCTTGAAGTTCTGTGTTTTTTTTTTCTTCAGCGAAAGGATTTGGCGCCCTTCAAGTGAAATGACAAGACGTCTATAATCACCCAAGTGTGAATGCAGTATTGAACTTTACCCTCATTATATTTGAAACGTTTTGATATTATTAGCCTTATCGCTGGTTCCACCTCTCAAATACTGTGATAAGCTACTACGACTTCACCGGCACACCTTAAAATAGGTTTTCATCTTTCGAATGCTTCCTTGAGAATGCGGATTGATTTAATTTTTGGTTGGCTAGAATTTTTGGCTGGATATGATTCGTACGTTAAATTTTATCGCAAGTTTTAAATGATTAGAAATTGTGTACTAATGAACGCTGTAAAAACTTACAGCCTGATTTCAATTTTAGTTAGCCTAATCTTATGAACAAAGCCGTAATGGTGATAGTTTTACACCCATTGTTTCATTGTATAACAATTTTAATTTCATGAAGGAAAGAGTCACATTCACACAGTCGATTATCTTTTTTATGGGCTCTTTTCTATTCCGCAGTTTTCCAATGAACTGAAATGTTGTTGTCTTGAGTGTCTGCACTTTAATCGGTATAATTGTATGAATAATCACTAATACAGGTTATCTAGAAGATAGACCGTAAAATTAGACGCGCTGCTATAATATGAAATGTCTAGTTTTGTAACAACACGAGAATGTATAGTTATAAGGTTCAAGAAAGACACACTACCAGGAAATTACAAATGTAAATCTGTTCGCAATAAACGAGAGTAGTAATTTACACTCACAACGAATGATCCCCCGCCCTTGAAAGCGTGCTTCTCCTGTAAATTACTCTTTTTGCGGCAAAGCTGACTTTCGCAACAGCGCTGAACACGGAATGTTTCTGATGAGCCAGAGTCACGGCAAGAAATAGGGAGAAAGACTGGCGCATTCTGATCTTTAACTACGAGAACATGCGGTTTCTTCTTTTCCACAACATTAGGTGTGCATGAAAGAAGAGTAATGGCAGTGGTGAAATAACATGCAAGTGGTTTTTTTTTTCCTATTTTGAAAATTGCTGGTGAACGCTTCCAGAGTGCATGCACTAAATGTACTCTTCGGAATGTCCCTGAAGAAAATTTCACCAAAGTATGAAACAAAGTTTGCATCTCGCGGGAAGTGCCCGTGTTTTATTCGGATTATTTCTTCATTCGATAAGAGTGTTCCTTATTCTGAAAAATCCGATACCAGTGCTTCCACTTTCTCGAACTGATGCCCCGTCTTCTGCTGTTCTGCCGTATTCAAAACATGTACGAACCGGCCAACCTATCAAGTCTAATTTTCTTTTTTTCTAAGCCGAGGTATTTATTGCTTTGAATTTATCACATCTCAAATCACTTCGCGGTAGTTCCAATGGCATTTTTGTCGCGTCACACTCTGGAACTCATTTAACGAAATAACATTCGCAGCCAAGTCTGAAACTGAATTTTAGACTTTGAGCACCGTAGCCCTGTTCACTAAGCCCAATCATTATCCCATCCTCAGTACATTTGACAGCCCTGTAGCTCAAATCAACACAGTCTTTACTACCAAGCGCTTGAATAAGGTAACTTTCATCAATGCTATTTCAAAATGTGACTGGTCCAAAGTTAGCTCACAAACTGATCCACAATCAGCGGTTGATACATTTTCCTCTTTATTCTCGGAAGCTACTTCTGCCAGTACTCGTATCTTTGCTCATACCAAGAAATACCAAAAGCCTCCAAGCCCCTGTACGACATCTGCCTTATTAACAAGTTTGAGGAAAAAGAATAATCTCTATAAGAAAGTGAAGAACCAGCCCTTTGATAACACCTTAGCACTTCGTTACAAACGTTATTGTAATATTCCTAGTTCTTCGTTAAAACGTGCCAAGAAACTTAATTATAATTGTAGTGAATAAGAAAGACGTTGATGCCATCAGGTCAGCTATCATCAGCACAAGAAAAAGGCACGAGATCGGCGATCAAGCACCGTAATCTGGGTTCGCCTGCCTTCCTTTAGAGCTACCACCCGCTTGCTGAGTTCTTCAATAAACCCCCTTTACATTTGGTGGATCGTGCTGGGTAACTGCATCACCTACACCCTGGAACTCCGATCCCGCACCCTGCCATCGACCATGCAAGTTGACGCTGCCCAACAGACAGCACCTCTCGCGGCTCCTACTTGCCCCGGCCCGGTTCACCAGCGAGACCCCCCGATCTTTTCGGGCGCCGAAGACCAGGACGTCGAGGACTGGCTGTCGTCCTACGAAAAAGTCAGTGGACCAAACAGGTGGGATGACGCTGCTAAGTTGAGCACCGTCAACTTTTACTTGGCTAATGTCGCGAAACTGTGGTACACAAACCACGAATCCGAGTTCGAGAACTGGGCCACTTTCAAGCAGGCAATATCCTCGGTTTTCGGTCGCCCTGCCGTGCGGAAGTTGCGCGCCGAACAACGCCTGCGCTCACGGGCACAAGAACCTGGCGAAACGTTTACCGCCTATATCGAAGATATACTCGATCTCTGCAAGCGCGTCGATGCCGCAATGAGCGAAAGTGCCAAGATCCAGCACATTATGAAAGGTGTTGATGACGACGTCTTTCAAATGCTCCTGGCGAAGTCTCCTGGCACGGTGTCTGAAGTGGTAACTCTGTGCCAGAACTACGACGAATTGCGACGGCAACGAGCTCTCACCCGTCGTCCATTTCAGCCTAACCAACCACTCGCTGCACTGGACGTCGTACCTGACCACTCCCGCCTTCTAGCACAAATGAAAGACTTTGTGCGTGAGGAGGTCGCACGTCAGCTTTCACTCCTGCCGTTTTGTCAGCGCCAAGAGCTCCCGCAGCAGCAGCAAGAGCAACCACCGACACCGTTAGCTCCCATGCTCCGACATGCACTTCAGGACCAGATTGCCGAGGCTATGCCAGTGCCCTTTCAGCAGCAAGTTGTCGCCGCGCCTCTTACTTATGCTGACGCAGTAAAGAGGCAGCAGCCACACCAGCCCTCGCCGTTCAATGGACTGCCGCATGTCACCGCTCCTACTCAGTCTTCCGTCGCATGGGCTCCTCCCCTCGCTACCACAGCCTCGACTCAGCCGTATGCCGCGTGGGCGGCGCCCCTTGCTGCAAATGCCTGGCGAACGCGCGATAACCGGCCGATCTGTTTTGCGTGCGGCGGACCTGGCCATATCTCCCGATACTGCCGTCGTCGCGTGCCCGCCTACACAGACGTCCGACCACGAAGCAATTACATGGACCGACCACCTTTTGGTTATGAAAGTTCGGATCGTCAGTCAAACACGTCTTCTCGTGACTATCCAGCAACTTCGTCTCGTCGCTCACCTTCACCCAATCGACGCTCCTTGTCACCCATGCGTCCACGACCAGCCCCTCAAAATGAGGGAAACTAGCCGTCGCAGTTCAAGGGGCAAGAACTGCGCTATCGAAATCTTCAAGTCCTCGCACCTTGCCGTCAAATATCGTCGAAGTTTTTGTGGACGGCGCCCATGCATACGCTCTTGTGGATACCGGTGCCGCTGTGTCTGTTGTAGACGCCAAACTTTGCCGCAAGCTCCGAAAGGTGACCACGCCGCTTGATATGTCCTTACGTGCAGCAAATGGAGAACCTGTTCGACCTATAGCCGCCTGCACTGCCCGACTCAAAATTGCGGAGGACCACTACATTGTTGAGTTTATCGTCCTTTCCTCGTGCTCTCATGACATCATACTTGGCTGGGATTTCCTATCCCGTAATCGTGCCGTTATAGATTGTGCCCGTTCCGAACTTGAACTGCTTCCGTTCTTCGACCAGCCCTACGACCACACTAATCAAGCCGCGCACAAGCTAGTTGTCAAAGAAGACACTGACATTCCACCGACAACAGCTGTTTTGCTCCCTGTGGTCTCCGACGGCATGCGTGATGAAGTAGCATTTTTCGAGCCATCAAGCCTCTTTCTAAGTCGGAAACCACTTCTGCTCCCTTATTCAGCCCTCTCAATTTCTAATGGAGCCAGTGCTCTCTGCCTTACCAATCCCTTTCCGCATACCATCAAACTATTTAAAGGCGAGTCTCTTGGATGCGTACAGCCCATTGATAACGGACAAATTTTTACCGTGCCGCAAGAATCATCCCAAAGTGACCTCGCCGCCGTCAGTGCTCTTAACCACTCTCGTCTACAGGCTTCAAAAGTGTTCGATTCGGCGATCGCAGACGGACTGTCACCATCTCAACGATCTGAACTCCTCCAACTGCTGTACCAGTACCGCGAATCTTTCGATGTTGTTCAACCTTCACTTGGCCGCACTTCTACCACTCTACATTACATCGATACCGGCTCCCATGCGCCACTACGACAGCGACCATATCGTGTTTCTGCGGTGGAACGCCAAGTTATTACCGAACAGGTGAACGATATGCTGCAACGTGGCGTCATTCAACCTTCACAAAGTCCATGGGCCTCACCTGTAGTGCTCGTTAAAAAAAGGATGGTTCCGTTCGCTTCTGCGTGGATTACCGGCGCCTAAATAAGATCACTCGAAGAGACGTGTATCCTTTACCCAGGATTGACGATGCCCTTGATACTTTACAAGGTGCCGAGTTTTTTTCATCATTAGATTTGCGCTCAGGGTACTGGCAGGTCCCTCTTGCAGATGCCGATCGACCAAAAACAGCTTTCGTGACACCGGACGGTCTGTATGAGTTTAATGTCATGCCCTTCGGCCTCTGCAATGCGCCTGCCACCTTCGAGCGCATGATGGACTCGGTTCTTCGGGGTTTGAAATGGCAAATCTGTCTCTGCTATCTCGACGATATAGTCGTCTTTGCGCCAGACTTTGGAACACATCTCGAGCGCCTCAAACACGTCCTCACGTGCCTGAAGAATGCTCAGCTCCAACTCAACCTCAAGAAGTGTCACTTCGCTGCTCGGCAACTTACGATTCTCGGGCACGTCGTATCAAAGGACGGTATACTTCCAGACCCGGCTAAGTTACGTGCTGTCGCCGACTTCCCCAAACCAACGACTATGAAGCAGTTACGGAGCTTCGTGGGGTTATGCTCCTACTTTCGCCGGTTCGTGCGCAACTTCGCCTCTATCATTGCGCCTTTGACCAAACTTATAGGCAGCACCACTGATATCTCGTCATGGTCTTCTGAGTGTGACCAAGCCTTCTGTACCCTTCGTCGTCTCCTCACTTCGCCACCAATACTGCGTCACTACGATCCTACGGCAGCAACTGAGGTCCACACCGACGCCAGTGGTGTCGGCCTCGGTGCGGTTCTCGCGCAACGCAAGCCTGGATTCGCCGAGTATGTCGTCGCCTACGCCAGCAGAACTCTTACCAAGGCTGAATCAAACTACAGCGTCACCGAGAAGGAATGCTTGGCGATCGTTTGGGCGCTTGTCAAGTTCCGCCCATACCTTTATGGCCGTGCTTTTGATGTAGTAACGGACCACCACGCATTATGCTGGTTATCTTCGCTTAAGGACCCATCGGGTCGTCTTGCCCGTTGGGCTCTTCGGCTTCAAGAATATGACATTCGCGTGGTATATCGTTCCGGCCACAAGCATGCCGATGCTGATGCACTGTCACGATCTCCCCTATCCCCGGACATCGCATCTGTTTCCTCGGATAACACGTTGTCAGCGCTTGACGAGGACACCATCTCTTCTGCACAACGCAATGACCCATGGATCGCTTCGCTTCTTGACGCGTTATCCGAGGCACCGACACTTCCAACCACTCGAACCCTGCGCCGCCAGGCTCCGCACTTCAGCATTCGGGATGGCCTTTTGTACCGCCGCAACTATTCAGCAGATGGTAGGAAATGGCTACTAGTCATTCCCCGAACGCTGCGCACTACCATCTGCGCGTCGTTTCATTCCGACCCGCAATGTGCTCACGCTGGTGTTTTCAAGACCTACGAGCGCCTACGAAAAAGGTATTACTGGCGCGGAATGTTTACCTTCGTCCGCCAGTTCATTCGCGGCTGCCACGAATGTCAGCGGCGGAAAAGCCCGCCACATCCTGCAACAGGTTCATTGCAGCCACTTCCATGCCCAGACCGCCCATTCGACCGAGTAGGAATTGACCTCTACGGACCACTACCATTAACAACGGCAGGCAACCGATGGGCTATCGTGGCAGTGGATCATCTAACGCGGTACGCTGAAACTGCTGCTCTCCCCACAGCTGCAGCACAAGACGTCGCCACTTTCATACTCAATCGTTTTGTGCTTCGTCATGGTCCTGCTCGAGAACTCCTCAGTGACCGAGGGCGTGTTTTCCTCTCCGATGTAATACAAGCACTTCTTCAACAGTGCCATATGGTTCACCGGAAGAGTACAGCCTACCACCCACAGACGAACGGCTTGACTGAGCGGTTCAATCGTACTCTGGGGGACATGCTCGCTACGCATGTCGCTTCTGATCAAACAAACTGGGACCTCGTTCTCCCATTTGTTACATACGCGTATAACACCGCTACGCAAGTCACTACCGGGTTTTCCCCATTTTTTCTCCTGTACGGTCGCGAACCATCACACACCATCGACACTTTACTGCCATACTCGCCAGATCCCTCCGAATACCAGCCTGTCTCGGAAGCCGCTCGTTACGCAGAAGAGTGCCGCAAGCTAGCCAAGCGGCTTACTACATCCGACCAACAGCGCCAGAAGGAGATCCGTGACGACGACCATCGTTCTGCACCAACGTTCGTTCCTGGAGCACTCGTATGGCTTCATGTACCGCCCTGTGCCCCTGGTGTATCACCCAAGCTACTCTCTAATTATCATGGTCCCTACCGCGTGGTCGAACGTACTTCACCCGTGAACTACGCCATTGAACCCCTCACGCCACCGAGCGACCGTCGTCGGCGTGGACGTGATATCGTTCACGTAAACCGTCTGAAGCCGTACTTTGACCCGCTTGTCCCCACGTGTTAGATCGCCAGGATGGCTTCAACTTTTTCGCCGGGGGTAATTGTAGTGAATAAGAAAGACGTTGATGCCATCAGGTCAGCTATCATCAGCACAAGAAAAAGGCACGAGATCGGCGATCAAGCACCGTAATCTGGGTTCGCCTGCCTTCCTTTAGAGCTACCACCCGCTTGCTGAGTTCTTCAATAAACCCCCTTTACATAATGAACAATTTTTGAAGAATAAAACATCCTAAAAAAACACTGGAAACTGTTTAATGAATTCTTAAATTCACCTGCAATCAACGCGCCCATAACGAAAATCACTGACCATAATGCTACCTATTGTCATTCTGACAACATTGCTAATGCGCTTTCTGAGTATTTCTGTTCGTCATCCAACTGTTCTAAAAAGTTCCTTCACCTAGTTTACCACACTTAACTTAACTCACTCAATTTTTTCTCCTCCCTTCTTCAGCTGACGAAATAGTATCAGCTATTCGCAATCTCAAAAATACTTCTCCTGGTTTGGATAACATTTGTGCGTGTCATTTAAAGATGGTTGCTCATATCATTTTTCTGCCCTTAACCCATGTAATTAACCTCATCTTTCTAAGAGTTCGTTTCCTGACTCATTAGAGCGTGCGAAAGTCATGACAATTTTTAGGAAAGGTGATGAAGCTGCCATTAAAAATTATAGGCCTATATTTATGCTTCCATCATTAAGCAAACTGATTGAACATCTGTTTGTTAAACGTCTTAATGCTTGCTTTAAGAAAATTTTACGTTATAAAGCCTTCCCAGTTTGGCTTTCGTCATGGAAGCTCCACTAACCATGCTCTGATTTTTTTACCTTCTTTACTGACTACTGACTGACAGTTACCTGTTTAACAGACAAAACGTAGTCTTTACTAGTGGCTCTTACTCGAACACTAAGATTACTAATCAAGGTGTTCCTGAAGGGTCCATTCTTGGCCCCTTATTTAATATTTATATAAATTATTTCCCTGATGTCATATGCTCTGCACATTGTGTGTTGTACGCTGACGACACCACAGTGTCGTGTAAAGCCAAAACATTTCCATCTTTAATATTCAAACTAAATTCTGTATCAAATGATGTGGCTTTATGGTTTAACAACAATAACCTAACTATAAACCCCTCTAAAACCCAGTTTATGGTTTTCAGATCTTCTAAAAAACATTTTTTAACTTCAGCTGCTGTAACATTGGGTTCTAATACTATCTATGCTTGCGATTCTGTTTCTCTTCTTGGTGTACGTTTAGACATAACCTTTAATTTGGGTTTACACTAGTTAGACTAAAGAAAAAACTGCTTTTGGTATTCGTGCATTGATTAAAGCTAGACCATACTTCTCTACTAATGCATTATTATAACTCTACGTTTCATTTATCCATAGTCCTTTTAACTATGGCATAAATACCTTGGGGAATACCTATCATTCTTACATCTTATCTACACAACACATACAAAATCAAGCTGTCCGCATTATCACCTTCATCCCTAATCGTTCTAACGCTATTTCATTGCTTAAACAGTATAACATTCTCTGTATTAGTAAGAGATTTGAATTTTATTGTACTTCTTTGTTTTTAATATAATTTACCGTTGGCTACCTTTCGATCTCATTAACTGTGACTTACTAAAAAAAACACTAACCACACTCGCTTCGCAGTAGAAGGAAGTTTACTACTCCCAAAGCTCTCACTAACTACGGCACAAAATCATTGTCATTCACAGATATTTCGTTATGGAACTCTATTCCACCCACTATAAGGTCTTTAGCTAACCTTAACAAATTCAAAAAAACTTTGAAATTATATCTACTAACATTATAAATTATTCTGTGTAGTTCTTTCTGATTTGTGATACAGCATTCGTATTGTTGTAGTCGTATCTATTACTATGTTTTATTTGTTTTGCTATATAACCTGTTATGTAACATTGTTCTGTTTGTAGTATTTCGTCTTGCCATTTGCCATTGATATTTTTTTCATGCTTTTTTTATCGTGGGTCCTCCTACAGTCTTCGGACTATGGGGCCCTAGTCTGTAAAACGTTTCCTTCATTTTATGTATCGTTACTTTGCTAATATATTAAACTTCCAACTTCAGACTAGCCGTGCACACTGAGGTCAACAATCATCGCATCGCTTTTCACAACTACGACGTCCTTGACCCCGTGGTCACTTACCACAGATGTCCTTTTGTGTTGTCTCGGCATATTCAGGCAACGCGCAGAAACGTGAACCAGTCTTGTGTATTTCAATGGACTACAGCACTCTGGCCAAAACAACCGTGACCCCTCGATTTGAAGAGGTGTTTCAAACTGTGCTGCCCTCTAATGCTCAGCAGTGATCTCCTGAAGAAAGGTCTGAGTTGGGTCCGAAACATTCGGCTTGTCTCATTTTAATGTAAGGAATCAGTTTTTACTTTTAATAATTCATTTGGTTGATGTACCCGGTTTTCCTTTTCTTTTCCGGAGGTATTTTCTCGCAGGGCTTCACTTTTGAGTTAAACAATAAAACTAATCATGATTACCAACAAATATATTCGCAGAATATATGTACGCCCCAGAATTCGACCAATAGTGTTTAATGCTTTCTGAAAGAAAAGCACACAGGCATGCACTAGCCTTAGACTCGCCCAGAATGTGTTTTTATTCACACGTCTTACGGCATTTCACTTACTAAGCTCGATGTTCACCGAAATTGAACCAACAGCGACGACACACTCGTAGATACGAGTACGTGAATTGCCAAGGTTATTTTAAATTTATTCATCGTTTTAGACGCAGTTTTCACTCGCATTTATCAACTAAATTGCTGCCTACACATAGTTTCGCCGCTTCAAAGAGTGCTGAAATACTGTGGTGTGAATGATGCCCTCCAGTGTAAGTTCGAAAATGTAATTTAGCCATCGAGAATAAGACTTATTGACTCAAAAGATTGTGAAGTGGTTCATTAGCTAGGCCAATTTATCCAACTCTGCATGTCAAGAGTTTGCAAAACGAGTTCGGCGTAGAAGGATGAAAACAACTTGGGTAAGAAGTGAAAGAAGCGTAAAATGTCGAAATTGTGAAAGAGAAAGAAATATGCTGAAGACTAACAATAAAAATGTACCAAACAAATTAGTTTGATAAGATGTTTCTTCACCGCTCGCGTCAAACTCTCAAACTAATTGGGTGGCTCAAAGTTAGTCAGAGTTTCTCAAGGTTCAAGTGAACTTTCTTCAATAATTGGAGTATCCAAGACTGTAAATGCAAAAAATATAAGACACAAGCAGTCTACAACGCGCCAGTTTAGGCCTAACACTCTACTTTTTTATTTAAATACAAATGATAAGCCCCAATACTTTGTGCATGAAGAAGTGTTTCGAAAGGAGGCTTTGCTAAAGCAATAAGCGTGCTGATTATTGGATCGGCATACAATAGCGCACCCTGAAACGTTTTGCCAAGCTAAATATTTACCGTAGTCTTCCAAGTGGCTATACGCCAGAGTTGTGAGCGCATTCTTAGTAATTTATGCAGCGAACGGTCCGACACCCATCCCGGCATCCAGAGGTTAAAAAAAGTTTTGTTAAACGCACAACACTGATACTTCTTTTCGCGGGCTTTCTTCTTTCAAGTTTTGCTTATATTTCATGCAGCTAGGATATTTTCTTTTTTGCGATGATATTACATTAACCTTAGAGTGGGTATGTGCCACAGGGGATGTGAGATCGTGGTACTTGGAGTGTTCACTGTATGGACGCACGGATGAACGGATGGTCTGATGGACGGACAGACAGACTAGAAGACGAACGTACAGATGGACGGACGCGTGGACGTACGGACGGATGTACGCATGAACGGATGGACAGATGGTAGGACGCATGGATGGTCACGCGGACGGACGGAAGCACAGACGGGCTGATGGACGCTTTTAATGAACATCCAAAGGTAGGAACAAAGCCCCATAAAGATGCACATTTTTGGTGGTTTTCGGCACAGAAAAGTCCGTCACACCTCGAAAGTTTTCGGGATCAGGCTTTACGTCGTCATAGTCAACAATATGCCCAAGTACTGTGATGCGGCAGCCGAACCGGCATTCGGATGAATTCTGTTGAAGTTCGGCGAGACAGAAAACATCAAGAATTTTTATAGTCTCTCGAGGTGTGTATCAAAAGTGCGAGAAAACACAATTGTGTCGCCCGAATAACACAGACACGTAGACCACTTGAATCCGTGAAGCAATGAATCCATCATTCATTCGAACGGGGCGGGGGCCTTACATAAGCAGAAAGGCATGTTATTTGGTAGAGGTCATCAGTTGTTACAATAAGTGTCTTCTTTCGGTCCATGGGGTCTACGGCAATCTGCCAATAACCAGAACGAAGGTCGACGGAAGAAAAGTATGCCGCACTATGCAGAGAATCAAGGACGTCGTCTCTTCGCAGCAAAGGGTAGGCGTCTTTCTTTGTGATGTGTATGAGGTGCCAATAGTAGACACAAAAAGGCCACGATCCGTTCTTCTTTTTAACTAAAACCACCAAGGGTGTCCAGGGACTGGAGGATGGTTCAATAATGTCCTTCGCTAGAATCTTGTTTGTTTGCCTCCTGGATTACGCTCTGTTCAGAAGCAGACACTTTGTAGGACGGTGGTGGACAGGGTGGGCATCACCTGCGTGTATGCGATGCTGCACTGAAATCGAAAATGTCCTGGTAGGCCTCGAAAAGGCGCTAGAGGGCTTCAACTTCTTCAGGCGAAAGATCAGTGGCGATCATGTCTACAATTCGATGGTTGTCCGAATGTGCTGTCAGTGTCGTGCGCTGCGTCATAACAAGAGAATATAAAGCGAAAGCTTCGGTTTCTTGATAGAGCAACGACCAAAGGTGGTCTACAGAAATGCCTTGTAGAAGCACTTGATCCATGAAGCCGAAATTTTCAAGTGGCGGGCAAGTTCTGTTAGCTATGATGCTGAGCACCATGTGGAGAACCGAAACACTATGCGCAAGCAGTACGTCGATGAGAGGCGTAGCGCAATAGTCACCGTCTCGCACAGCTGGTGAGCATGAAAAATTGACGTACATCACAGTTTCAGAGGGCAGTTGAACAAAGTCACTACACTGTAATTGACACGCGGATTGGTATGAGCGGACAATGATTTGTGGCAGTTCAAGGCGGAGTACACCGATGGAACATTCAATTAGTGCAAAATTAGTGGCGAGCTAATCTACGCCTAGTACGAGGCCGTGGGGACATGTTGCAGACATTGTAAAAACGACGACCACTCTATAACCAGCAACGGTAAGTTGAGCTGTACACATGCCGACGACAGGGACTGAGGCACCATATGCAACTTGCACAACTCTGGTCAAGGGGGGCGTGTGGGCATTCTTCATACGACGACAAAATTTCGAACTCATAATAGTGACGTGAACACCCGTATTAATCAAAGCTTCAACTGGTTAGCTATCAACAGATAATTCAAGGGTGTTCCACTTAGGACGTAGGAGCAAAAGAGGAGTTAGGCTGAAGGAGTTAGGCCAGGACTTGGGGGATATGGTCGTGAGGCTTTATCATCCCTGTAAACAAATTTCGGGAAATGCCACGGCCAAGCAACCCACACACCCAGATCATATCCTCAAGCGTGCATACTTCTTTCTTACATGTGATGGTTAAGGACGTTCGTCACTATGTTTGTCTATAGCGGACGAGAAAGGATTAACATCAACAATTGATGCGAACAAAAGAAGCTTTATATTGCACACTAGAGAGGAAATGGCAGGTGAAAATAAAACTATATATCCAACCCTACACGCCAAGCATCACGCCACCTGCACGATAGTCAGACCTCTATTATGCGGAGAGCTCGCGGCTACGCTTACTCAGTGTCCAGCGCGTATAATTCTCGGTTCGCAAGCAGAAACCGCTGCCTCACAGTTTGGGTCCCCGTCGTCCCGACATGATGCGGTCATCGACGTGCGCGAGGGCAAAGGTGGCACGGCTGACGGCACACGTATGCGCTACCGTGTGCAGCGCGGTTTAGTCGGACGTCGCGGCCAACCCAGCAGTCAGGGTCGCAACTCCGGAGGTCCAGGATCAGGCCACGGCTCACGAGGACCACACCCGGTAGGTCTCGCCCACGAACCTGCTCCCGGCCACTGCACCCAGGCAGGAGCCGTTCAGCAGGCCCCGTCCTTGGACCTTGTACAGGCCGACGGACTCGACCTCGAACAGACACACCGGAGCTCGACCTGGCCGACACGTACGGGTCCCACGTCCGGCTCAGGAACGCTGCCAGGAACTCGTCCTCTCGAGCGGCGCACCGCTTCGTCTGCCTTCGTGGCCTCAACCCTCGAGCTCTTTTTCCCACGTTCCTTCTTCTTGGCCAGGGCACCGCCAGGTACCCTCGGGTGCACACTGCAGCTCATGAGCTCGCGGCCCACGTCCGAGTCTGGCGCGTCGCTCGGTACGGCTCGGCACCGCTCGGCGATCCTCGATTCAGCCAGAACTCCCCTGGCACCTGGATCCTCGGCCACCCTGAACCTCGCCCGGCTCCGTGGTCCTTCGAACACACGCTCGCGTCTCGCCCGGCAGAACGTCTCGCTCGTCCCTTGCCGATGTGCGACGCTCTGGTGACACCGGCGCTTGATGGCATGGGTGCGGCTACGGAGCAGTCAACCCGCATCGGAGACGCGATGCTCCATGCGGGGAATGGCCAGCCCGTCCAGCGAACAGCTTGCGTCGAGACGCGATGCTCGGCTCAACCGTGACCATTAGCCAGGCCACGTTCATCGCTGTGCCGAACGGCTGACCGTGGAGACGCCTCGCCGAGATCCGCGATGCCCTCGGCAAGGAAGAGAACAGCAGGCCAGGCCGCGCCCCGAGATGCAGTACTCGTGCCGGCAATGCCGCCCCAGCTGGTGGTTGGACGTAAGCAGCGTGGACGGCCGCGTTCCCTGGCCGGAACCTGGATCGCCTGCGTCCGACGCTTCGGCCCGCTGTCTTCCGTCTGCCGCTGCTTCGGCTCGTCCCCAGCCACAAAGCCTACCGCCACGTAATGGTCACACGTGGCCCAATCGTGGCACGCCACCTCTATGGGCCACCACAGGTCATCAGCTGATTGGCTGACCTCACGCGCACATTTGGCTCGAAATCACACGCGCCTTGCCCCGCACTTTCGTCGTTGTCATCGTTTTCTTCACTCATCACAATAACCCCCGACACAAGAAAGTTGTTTCCACAAAACAACTTTTCTCACACAACAAAATGATGAGGGACAGAAAAACATGCAACTTTCAACAATATCCGGAGATGACACTAATGGAAACGCCGATCTGTCTTTACAATGATACAGGCCAGAAGGATGATAACTTTTTAAATTAAACATGCATAGGGGCAAGAAAAACCAATCACTGCACAAGATTTCATTCTCTTATGTACTAAACAGTCCAGAACTTCCTGGTATACACTCACGAGTTCTTAAACAACAGCAACTCAGTCTTCTAGTATAGGCTGCCTTCACTCAGTCTTCACAGAGGCTGAGTTTATCAAGTCCAGCTTACTTGATATTCTTCTGGAAGCGTAGCATGTAACTAAGCAGCGCTTTCGAGCCCTCAAGCCTAACGTCTTCCAAAACTGCAAGGCGTCTACGCCAAACGCCAACTCACAATGTCAAGCGCTGTTCACTTACAATGTCCTTAAGACTTCCGTTAGACACAAGCTCAGTGACAGAGCCCACTTGTCGGTTGGCCAGCCTTGGCTCGTGGCAACCCTCTCAAATCTCTGGATGTACGCATCCAGTTCGTCCCTACTCTCAATGTAGGGCGGAATCATTTTGTGTGGGCTGCGGAAACTCTGACCACCACCCATACTATCGTCCGCAGAACTCGTGCTCGCACGCTGCGCTTCTGCGACACGACGTCGCTCCTCGAGCAGGAGCCTTTCAGCCTCCATGCGAGCTATTTCACGCTCATGCTCCACCTGTGCTGCTAGACGTGCCTCCTCTCGATCTTTCGCTCTCTGGTCCCTCATTTCTTTTTCCTCAGCGCTCACCCATGCCAGCAAAGCCTCTTCACTCAGCCCCATCTCCTTCCCTAGCTCAACTAGCTTTCTCTTGTCGTCCATTCTCGTCTGCCACACACAAACAACGTGAGGCTCTCGATGTAACGCGAGAGCTTAATCCTGTCGCGGACGCCAGAAAATTCTGATGGTTAAGGACGTTCGTCAATATGCTTGTCGATAGCGGACGAGAAAGGATTAACATCAACAATTGATGCGAACAAAAGAAGCTTTATATTGCACACTAGAGAGGAAATGGCAGGTGAAAATAAAACTATATATCCAACCCTACACGCCAAGCATCACGCCACCTGCACGAGAGTCAGACCTCTATTATGCGGAGAGCTCGCGGCTACGCTTACTCAGTGTCCAGCGCGTATAATTCTCGGTTCGCAAGCAGAAACCGCTGCCTCACAGTTTGGGTCCCCGTCGTCCCGACATGATGCGGTCATCGACGTGTGCGAGGGCAAAGGTGGCACGGCTGACGGCACACGGATGCGCTACCGTGTGCAGCGCCGTTTAGTCGGACGTCGCGGCCAACCCAGCAGTCAGGGTCGCAACTCCGGAGGTCCAGGATCAGGCCACGGCTCACGAGGACCACACCCGGTAGGTCTCGCCCACGAACCTGCTCCCGGCCACTGCACCCAGGCAGGAGCCGTTCAGCAGGCCCCGTCTTTGGACCTTGTACAGGCCGACGGACTCGACCTCGAACAGACACACCGGAGCTCGACCTGGCCGACACGTACGGGTCCCACGTCCGGCTCAGGAACGCTGCCAGGAACTCGTCCTCTCGAGCGGCGCACCGCTTCGTCTGCCTTCGTGGCCTCAACCCTCGAGCTCTTTTTCCCACGTTCCTTCTTCTTGGCCAGGGCACCGCCAGGTACCCTCGGGTGCACACTGCAGCTCATGAGCTCGCGGCCCACGTCCGAGTCTGGCGCGTCGCTCGGTACGGCTCGGCACCGCTCGGCGATCCTCGATTCAGCCAGAACTCCCCTGGCACCTGGATCCTCGGCCACCCTGAACCTCGCCCGGCTCCGTGGTCCTCCGAACACACGCCCGCGTCTCGCCCGGCAGAACGTCTCGCTCGTCCCTTGCCGATGTGCGACGCTCTGGTGACACCGGCGCTTGATGGCATGGGTGCGGCTACGGAGCAGTCAACCCGCATCGGAGACGCGATGCTCCATGCGGGGAATGGCCAGCCCGTCCAGCGAACAGCTTGCGTCGAGACGCGATGCTCGGCGCAACCGTGACCATTAGCCAGGCCACGTTCATCGCTGTGCCGAACGGCTGACCGTGGAGACGCTTCGCCGAGATCCGCGATGCCCTCGGCAAGGAAGAGAACAGCAGGCCAGGCCGCGCCCCGAGATGCAGTACTCGTGCCGGCAATGCCGCCCCAGCTGGTGGTTGGACGTAAGCAGCGTGGACGGCCGCGTTCCCTGGCCGGAACCTGGATCGCCTGCGTCCGACGCTTCGGCCCGCTGTCTTCCGTCTGCCGCTGCTTCGGCTCGTCCCCAGCCACAAAGCCTACCGCCACGTAATGGTCACACGTGGCCCAATCGTGGCACGCCACCTCTATGGGCCACCACAGGTCATCAGCTGATTGGCTGACCTCACGCGCACATTTGGCTCTAAATCACACGCGCCTTGCCCCGCACTTCCGTCGTTGTCATCGTTTTCTTCACTCATCACACATGTCTTGCAAACAACATCCATATCTTTTATATCGTACCATTCTTTTGCCTGTGCCGGTGAGTAATAAAACTGTGTCTGTAATTGTCGAAGTGTGACCGCTTGTGTTCTGTTTAGTCTACTGTGAGGGGGTACAAACTCTGTTCTCCCCGGGTACTAATGTTTAGTAATTTTTATAGGTCATGGGCGTATGCCGTTGTAGATTTTCGAATCCAGCAGAATCAGAGCCATGTGTAAAAGCGTCCAGGTTTATAAGTTTGCGGGCAATGCGGTTGGCCGATTCACTTGTATTCATGGGAATGTCATCGAGTGATCCGAGGGACGCTGGAAACCAATATATGTAATGTGTATCAATGGCATGTTTACTAATATTAATTCGAACTTCTTGTGGTGTGATCCTGCCCCTGCTGAAGGCTCTGATGGCTGGTTTTGATTCACTGTATATCTCAGTGTATTGATCATCCTTCAGGGCCAACGCGATGGCAACCTGTTCGGCGATTTCTGGTTTGGAAGTGTAAACCGTGGCGCAGTTAGCACACCCACCCTGGTGGTCAACTATTACCGCGGCGAACTTATTTCGGTCTTTATATGAGGCTGAGTAGACAAAGCAAGCCCCCCTGCCTCCTCTATCCTACTTCCATAAAGCCTTAGTCTGGGCTACGATGTTGAAGATTTGGTGCATATTTCTTGGCAACGGGGCAGCGATAATGCTCTCAGCAAAGTCTTGTGATATCTTGGTGTACGTCTCCTGGTCAATGACCGGGTTGATTATGATTCTATCGAGGATCGATCTCCCCGTGCAAGTTGTAGAGAGCCTTGCTATTTGTGCCCTTTCGTGAACCTCCGCAATTTCTCTAGTCGTGTTGTGTAACCCTAACTTGAGCAATTTTTCAGTGCTGGTGCGAAGCGGGAGACCCAGTACACTCTTGATGGCTTTCTTGATCACGGCGTCGAGCTTCTTTAATTGGGTTTGTGTCCAGTTATACATGTAAGCCACATATGGAATATGACACAGCACGAAAGAGTTGATCAACCTGATAACATTGCCCTCTTTCATGCCTTTTTGTCTCCCTGCAAGTCGTCTGATCATCTGGTATACATTCTCTGACTTGAAGATAATTTTCTTGAGTGTCATGTGGTTCCTGCTATTTGCATCTATAAAAAATCTGAGTACCCTCATCGTGTCGACTCTGGGTATATTTACCCCGTTTTTGGTCAATATATGTATGTCGCTTTCGGATAGTGGGATAGTGGCTTTCAGCCCTTAGGTCTACCCACTTTCTCTTTTCTGTAAAGTGATAACTCCGATTTGTGTGGGGAGCACCTGAGACCAGTATCAAGTATTTCTCCACTGTCTGCACCGCTTCTGTAACTGCATCTTGTACCTGTCCTTCACTAACACCAGTACACCGTATGGTAAGGTCATCAGCATAGATGGTGTGGTGAATGTTGCAGATATTGCTCAGTTTCCTGAACAGGCTGATCATGCACAGGTTGAAGAGGACGGGAGAGATCACCGAGCCTTGAGGGGTTCCAAGATCACCGAGTTGAACCACATCTGAGTTGGTGTCTCCTACCCTTAACCTCGCTTTACGTGCTCCTAAGAAATATTTTATGTATTTATACATTTTCGATCCAAGTCCAATTTCCTCTATCGTTCGAAGGATGTATTTTTGGCTGATGTTGTCGAATGCTTTCTCCATGTCTAGTACGAGAATGGCTTTGGTATCTCTAGAGTACCCGTCTAAACTGTGGTGTTTAATCTGCTTCATAGCATCCCGAGTAGACAGTGAGGATCTGAAGCCTAACGTATTGTAGGTGTATATATTTTTGTCCTCCAAGTAATTCTTAAGCCAGTTGAGGATTTCATGCTCTGCAACTTTTCCTACACATGATGTTAGCGATATTGACCGCAAGTTCTCCAGACTTGGAGGTTTACCCAGTTTTGGTATTAGTATGACTTAAGAAAGTTTCCATTCATCTGAAATTTCTCCCGAATCCCATGCTACCTTAATAAAATCAGTCTGATTCAATAGAGGGCTCGTCAAGATTCCTGAGTGATTTGTTGGTCACGCCTTCTGGGCCAGGGGCATACTTTATGTTTAACTTACTCAACACCCTTCTGATTTGATTTGATTTGATTTGATTCTGAGATTGAGGACGACGACGAAGTGATTCTGGCGTAGAACACTGCTGTCAGTATCTGTAACTTTTCAAAGTTTTTCTGTGGCTTTGTGGAAGACACCGTTCCAGTGACTGTGGCGATGGACGTGGATTCGCATGGGCTTCCACCGCAACCATCGACGTCGTCTGCAGCTACCACGAGAAAGCGTACGGGACACCCGAGTGATGCCGACAGCGAGGACACGCTGATTTACTCTACGGCCAGCGACGAAAGCTCCGATGAAGGCGACTTCGTGCCTGTGACAAGGCGGCAGCCAGAAAGAAGATTAGTTATGCCGTCTCCATCAACAAGCAACGAAGACACGAGAGCCTACGATATACACAATTCTGTTTGTGTCGGTCGATGCGGCTCATTGTCTCGACCGGCTCAATCGTCAAGCCACGTCTAGGTCTCTTGAGGAACTCGCCCAGGGACAGATCGCGGACGTGTGGATCAATGACCGCAAGAATATCCTCGCTGTAGATGTCACTCAACGAAGCACATTGGAAGTGTTGAGAAACGTCAAGACGTTGGATAACATCAATGTTCACTCATGTATACCTGATGGCCGTGACTCTACTGCAGGCGTCATTTACAATGTCGACATTTCCATCAGCGAAAGTGACTATGCTGCTCTCATCAAACCGGTGTCTGCAGAACTTGCCATACTGCAAGCTCGTTGCCTTGGCAAATCACGCTGCGTGAAGCTCGTGTTCAAGGGAGACAGCCTTCATTCGCAAGTCAAGGTCAGCCATTTTCGACACACAGTGCGACCCTTCGTACCGAGGCGCATTCAACGCCGGAAATGTTATAGACTGGGACATGTCAGTGCTGTTTGTACAAACCTGGCTGTGTGCTCACTATGCTCAGAATCACATAGCGCAGACGCTTGTCAGGCAGAACTTCGAAAATGTCGAAACTGTCATGGCCCTCACTAAGCATCGTCGAAAGATTGCTCAAGCATGAAAAAGGAAATACAAGTGTTTAGGCAAATGGTCCGGGATGGCTCGACTCACAGGGAGGCCGCTGCCAAAGTACGACACCGGTGGTCTCGTCGCCGGAGGCCTGCCTCTGTGTGGTAGAACCATCTTTAATCATCCTTGGATAGAACACCTGCTTTCCACGGAAGCGGCCCGGGTTCGATTCCCACTCGGGACCTAGAACTTTTTATTATTCATTTTATGTGCATCTTTCTCGATTTCTAGGTCACACACAATATGATGATTTTTCGCTCACGGCCAACGGCGCTGACGCCGACGCTGGAACTTCTGCGAAACGAGCTCTTTAACGTTGTCGCGTTAAAAAGGCCCTAAACATGTCACCTAAACAAAACTTCGTGACAGCATTGGGGATAATAGTTCACTTCCCTTTTTTTTACATGCATGGGGCAAGGTCTTTAGTTTTCGTGAGCACTCGCACACTTAACATCATTGTAGATGCAGCAGTGACCTTATCGTAGCGCTGTATTTCATTTTTCTGGTGGGCGTAGTCCAAGTACGCCTAGTCTGTAAAAACGTTGCATATGGTGCGTTTACGGTTGTCCTACGGCTGTACCTTGCTGAAACGTATTGGCGCTGGGCACCCGCTTATTGAAAAGTTACATCTAGAATAAAAGTTTCCGAGGTGAGGAATTGTGGCCCTTACGGATTGCTCATGCCTGTGTGTATGTAATCTATGGGAAGACATGTCATCATGACACGCTGAAGTATCATCATTTATAGCGAAGTCCCTCATTTTATCTATACGAACATGAACGGTTTTTGTTTGCACATTGCCCTCTTGTTTGCCCCATTTCTCACGTTTAGCGCCCGATGATTTCTGATTCCTTGAGAATGTATCGTTGTGTAAGTTTACGCCAAATTCTGTCAGTGATATTCATCCAAGCCAAACTTTTGTTCTCGCTACTGTACTGTAGATACGTTAAGCAAAGAGATGGAAGAAAACAAGGGCGCGCAAGTGTAAAAGAAGAAAACAGAAATTATTTTCGTGTGCTCATGCGGTCGTGAAATTGACGAAGAAGAAGACCCACTCATGATTTACAGGTGAGCATTTTTTAGCGGTCATTCTCTGCAAATTCTCGTTTTCAATCTCTTTCGCAGAGAATGTAACGGGTTTTCTGTCTCTCTCTTTCTTCCTTGCTGCAGGTGGTTACTGTCGCGTTTTCATTACATTCACTTTATTAGTTTCACCAAACATAACGCTGCCTAGGTTAGTTTGAATGGTCACACAAAAGCTCCTATTCCCGAACGAACTGGAGGATGAGTTGGCAAAAACATCGCAGAATGGCTCTGGTATTTGAAAATTACCGCCATCGAACATCATCTTACATGCTGATTTTAGTGAACTACGTGAACTCTGTGCATCGTTCCTAACGGAAACTGGAAGATAGCAGAAAATTCTCATTTCTTGCGAAAGCTTTTGTAATATGCGTGTGACTTCAGACACAGTCTTCGCCTGCCTGTATTGGATTTAACTGTTGCTAGTTCACTTTCTTTGGAGACCTCTGAACTTGGACATAGCAAAGGCCGGAAAGATTAAGTGTTTCTGCAGGAGTTTCTAAAAGGCCGAAATATATAAGGACTGTATCAATTCTTTACTTCTTATTTTTTCCTTATTGTTTGCTTTAAGCTGGATTGTTTTTTTGTTGTTGTGATTTCTTCTTTTCACGAATAACTTTGCCTATTCATTTATTCTTAATATTATAGAACTGGTAAAACTCTGTATCTTTTTTCTTTACACTTTGAGAAAACACGTATGTTCGAAAGATTTCTTTTAAAACTACGCGATTATTGGTTAATCTTTTGAGAAAAGTGTGTGCCACATGTTCGAGGAACGACGTCTACTACGCCACGGTGCGTACATATCCCTTGCCATCCTTTAATTTGCTGATTGTAGAGACAATTCAAATTTTCTAGTAAATTGTGATGGTCGCACGACCGTAAACTGTGACACGGAGTGCTCTCACTAAAATTTTTGTAATGAAGAAAAATTGTCTGGCGAGCATGGTGTGGTATACGTAAGGTGAACCTTCCTCACCCTTCCTTTTTTTTTTTCAGATTGCGAAATGTGCTTTCCCAATTCGCCCGCAACAATCAAGGCTGTGGCGGCATTCTGTTTTGTGAGTCAATTAAATTTACTTTAACAAGTTTATTTGTTAACTATATATAGGCTGTGATAGATAAGCCAAGCTAGAGAGGAAGATGCTGTAGCTGCTCTTTATGGTCGGTGTACTGCTACGATTGCAAAGAAATGTATTTGGTTTTGGTGAAAAAAGTCATTTGATTGATTGATTGATTGATTGATTGATTGATTGATTGATTTTGGTTTCAAATTAACACACAACGGTCAACGAATAACGGCTTCACTGCATACATTTGCTTGTCCAGTGTCTTTCTATTCGCACTCTATGTTTTCTGCGAGTAGTTACTTGTTCTGGTGATTACTGTGCTTGATTGCTGACCCAAAGTTCTCGGGATGGCATCCCGATCGTGGCGGCCACGCTGCGGGGTCTCCGGTGTGCTTACATTAAAGTGCACCTTAACAAACTCCGCGAGTTCAAAATTTCAGAGCCTCATTGTCAGCAGTGCCCTCGACATTTAGTGAATAACGAGAGAACTTCTCCCCCTCGGTGTCTTTAGAATTCAGTTCTGATTTCGCCCCGCCATGGTGGTCTAGTGGCTAACGTACTCGGCTGCCGACCCGCAGGTCGCGGTATCAAATCCCGGCTATGCCGGCTGCATTTTCAATGAAGGCGGAGATGCTGTAGGCTCGCGTGCTCAGATTTGGGTGCACGTTAAAGAACCCCAGGTGGTGGAAATTTCTGGAGCCCTCCACTATTGCGTCTCATAATCATATGGTGGTTTTGGGACTAAGCGCCATTACTTATTATTATTATTATTATTATTATTATTATTATTATTATTATTATTATTATTATTATTATTATTATTATTATTATATTATTATTATTATTATTAGATACTGGTGTCTACAATAAATTGCACGTGTAATTAGCAAGCATTCTTTTACATGTCTATGAAAACACATCAAGAAGTGTGTTAGCAGCTGAGAAGTAATTTTTTGTACTACCTTCTTTTCGGACTGAGCTATGAGAAATTTTGTGATAAAAACGAGAGCGCTGTTTTGTTCATTGAATGTTCGAGACCAGTAGTAGTGCGTGTGCAACACGTACTGTATAGAAGTCGCAGATCTCCTGAGTTGTGCCCGCTTGTTGAAAGCTCCCATCTCAACGCTATTTTCGTGATACCTGCTGCATTCCCCGAAATCTACAAACCTATATTTTCGTACTTTATGGCGAAAAAAAAAGTTAACAAACAGTAGTGCACTTGATTCAACTATGTGTATATGCTGCTCAAGTCAGCCCTGTAGTCTCAGCATACCTTGCGAATGGCCGCAGCGTTGGTATTTCCGGTATTATCGGTTGGTATTGCGCAATAACAGTACGCGCGATATGTTTTCCTGGAAAGGAGAGGTATATCTGGTTCTGTTATCAGTTTCATGGGTAGTATCGCGAATTCCTAGGCATGTATAACTGATAACGAAGGGACGAGGAATGGTAACGCAAGGATTATAAGGATCGTCCGCCACAGAGCGCCGATGGCTGTGGTGTTCTTCTGCTCTACTGGGTTTGATCCCGGTCGCATTGGTCGCATTTCGCAAATGTTGGAGATCCGCGCAGTTCGCGATGTCTGTGCGCTGTAAAGAACACCAGATGGGCAAAAAATTTTGGGGCCCTCGAACTGGAACTTGAACGCGTAATGTTCTAACATATTTTTACGCACTTTATATCAAAACGTTGTGAAAAAACAGGACCGTAGTTAATTCAAGTATGCATGCAGATGAAGTCAGTTCTGCTTTCTTGAGACGTTAAATCTCGCATATCAATCAATCAAGCCCTGCACTCTCAACATACCTTGCAAATGGCCACAAAGTTGGTATTTCCGGTATGATTGCTTGCCATTGCGAAATAACAGTACGTGCGATGTGTTTTTCTTGAAAAGAGCGCCAGTACATTCATCTTCACTGCGGCGTACTACATATTCATATCCTGGTTCTGAAACCTAGAGCCTTAGATATTGTCGCGTGCGTCGTCGTCACTGGAATCCACAGAAGACGAGGGTGCGGCAGACAAGATTTATTAGTAAGGAGGCGTACTTGTGCCTCTCGCTTAGGACACAAAAGGAACACTAACAGGATCGGAGCGGCGTGCCCATGCACAGCTGCCGTTTCACCAAAGAACAACCCCCAGCTTACGCGCTGCCAGTTATTTAAGCGCTGAGAAGACAACACAGAACATGCGCACACCTATCATCAGATACTGCACTGTCTGATACGATGGGCCCATCGGAAGTTAATCGCAGTCCGCTCTAGCCTATCTAAATGACGCGACGACTGTCGCTCTATAGTGGCAGCTGCGCAGAACGGCATGGCGCGTGGCAATATTATTTAGTGTGTAGGGAATAATCAGTTAGTTGGATACTTGTCAGTACGTTCATCTTCACTGCACACTACCATCATATTTTCTTCCTCCTGTGCAGTGCGTGAACATGTTCAACTTGATATACCTGTTCATGCGCTACCACGAGCTGTTGCCTCCCGACGCGGTGCTTATAAGGCAAGAAATGGAGAGCATCATGCCCGACGTCAAGAACCTCGACAAGTACTGTGAGTGAAATCGTACTGCTCATTTCTTTACCGCATCAAACGCTGCGCTTTGCCGAACACTTCCCAAGCACTGAAAACATTCTCTAATGAAAATTCAATCTGTTATATGAAAAAAAAACCAAAAAACTGGCAGATCCCACGTACAGTGGGCATCGATGATTTGCAAAGCACGAATAATAAAGCTTTATACGTCACTTTAAAATCAGCACAACGTTACGAGGAGGAAGTGAATGATGCCGTACATGACTTCCATGTGATGGTTATCACTTTTGAATGTGTCGTTTACCTTCATCTTTCACGTCACGTGATACCAAATTTAGTATATGTAGAGCTAGTGAAACCGCCGCGACCAAGCTATCAGCGTGGTATATTGTGATGTTCTTACATGACACACGTGTCAGGATTATCATGTTTGCGCCAGTCATATAGTTAGTCATCTATCGACTTCCCGTAACACCAAATTTTGCATATGTGGAGCAAGCGAAACAGCCCCGAGTGGATCATGAAGGGCCCCATATACTCCAATGTAGCCATGACGCGCGCACACGCTGAGCACAGCGACATTACGTCAGCAAAACGCGAGCACTCTGCAGTCTGACGCCAGGTGCGACCGACGCGACCAGCGTCCGTCAACCAGCGCAAAACTGCCACCAGCGCAAAATTTGTGCCGGTGCGTTTCCCAGACAACACCGCGTCTCTCTCTTTTCGTGACGGAGGGACGCCGGACGCTCTGAAACGCACATGCGTCAAAGCAACGCAGCGCAGCGCACGCCTGCAAGTATATGGCAGGACCAGTGCTCGGCATGGCAACGCCGGCGTGACACGGTAAAATGAACGTCGGCGAGCATGCGCCCCGCTCACGTCGAAATGCATTGGCGCCTTGACTGTGGCGCGTAGTCATGTTCTCACATGACACGCATCTCATGATCAACATGCTCGCACCAGTCGCATACCTTCGTCATCCATTGACGTCACGTAATACAAAATTTGGCATATGTGACGCTAGCGAAACGGCCGCGAGCGCATCATGAGCGTGGCATGTAGTCATGTTGTTACGTGACACGTATATCATGATTATTATGTTTTTACCAGTCACATACATTCGTCATTCATTCATGTACCGTAATACCGAATTTGGTATATGTGACGCTAGCGAAACGGCCGCGAGCGCATCATGAGCAAGGCATGTAGTCATGTTGTTACATGACACGCATGTCAAGGTTTTCATGTCAGGTTCGGTCGCTTGTCTTCGCCATTGAATCATGCCATACCACACAAGTTTTGCAACATGCCATGTGAACGAAACCACCACAAGAGCTGCAGGACCATGAAATGTAAATCATGACATTCATGACATACATGTCATGATTTTCATGTCATGACTAGTCAGATATGTTCTTCATAGAGTCATGTTATGCCATACCAAGTTTGGTATTGATACCATCACTGAAACGGCCAGGAGAGCTAAAAGTCGTAAGCGGCTAGATTGATTGATTGATTGATTGATTGATTGATTGATTGATTGATTGATTGATTGATTGATTGATTGATTGATTGATTGATTGATTGATTGATTGATTGATTGATTGATTGATTGATTGGTGGATAGATGGATGGATGGATAGATACGCTCAAAGTCGCCGAAGTTCGCTAAGAAATGCTTCGCATTTAAAAAATAAACACATTCAGCTTCCATCTGCCTGCTTCGCATAACATGAATTCCCAAGGTTCGTGGGATCTGGCGAACTTTTTAAATGCGAATGCGGGCTATGTCAGGCGTCCGTCGGGATCCGTCCACCACCCTCTCCTATAGCAACTGTTGTGGGCGTGCGCGTCTCTAGTAACCGAGCCCCCACCATGTCACACTTCGGCGTGACATGGCGGCGTGACATGGTGACAGCGGGATATCGAGTGTCACTAACCACTCGATATCCCGCTGTGGAACGCCAACGCTGGGCCGAGAAGCTGTTTGTTTTTGTTAACCCTTTCAGACACAGTGTGTTCAAATGGAGACGCCAACTTCAACTGCACGTCACGCACCGCGTGTTTAATCAATGGCTGGAAACTTGGCGTGCACATTCGGGCAGGTCTCCTGTGTGAATAACTGGCAATTATTCGACATCATTATGCTGTGTATTGATGCTGAGGATGGCTTTGCTGGATGTACTAGCATGTTCGACGATTATCGACATGACGCATTCCAATACATACGTGAAAAGTGTTGTTTGTTCTTCACTCGAAACAAATGCAGCCAAAAAACATACTGTGCATGTATTTCGGGCATGCAAGTACTGAAGCTGACTGAAGGCAGAATAATTAGGTAATTCGTTGCACACTTATTAACTTTAATTACTAAAACTCACACTACAGAACAATTTCCTTCATTTTGTTACTTGAAATGTTATACTGAGGGCCTAGGAAGTATGCCACGTGAATTTGGCACGTTTAAGACGACGTATCATAAGGAGATAACTTCATAGTATTTTTAATCATGCACGCTAGCTACTATAGCTGGAAATGCATATACCGCACTTCTCGCGACAGAAAAACGATACGTGCGGCGAACGGCGCTATTCGCTGCATGTTGTAAGAAAAAGAAGGAAAACATTATTCTTCGAACACTCGGTTCTCACGTTCGGAGTGGCCTTTGAAGTGGCGGGAACCGTGAATTTCTTCACGATTGCCTGTGGGGAGCTGGGTTCATTTTTTTCTTCCTGTTTCTTTTCACAGTGGCTCCAAGAGACGGGACTATCTTTCTGAGCACTCTCGCAGCCATCAGCGTTGCATTCGATTTCATCCTTTACGTGGGAGTGGAACAAGTGAGTGAACTTTCACATTTAATTAAGCGAGATGCTTGATTATGGAAACGCTTACATGGCATCTTATGCATTCGCCCAAGAGATATGAAACACAAATGCCGTCTTATTTTTGGCTCAGTCGACTGTATTGCCTCTCATCGCTGAAAATTTTGTGCACCAGCTTGGTTTTCCGCAGCCTTCGAGATCGGTGACATTACAAGTTTTATTGCACCTCACGTGCCTCTTGGATTGGCCCACCTAGCGATGATCTCAGCTTGTGGTTTTACAGTATGTGACGGCACAGTGACGCTACTCTGAAGTCATGATGACGTGATGAGTCTCGGCAATCTGTGACTTTACGCAATAGGTGACATCATCACAATGGCACGTTCCTTCCTCAAGTTTTGATATCGCCCCGTTAGACTGTACTTGATTATCAGCGCGAACCGCACCTGCAGTGTTCGAGAAACTTCGGGACTGTAGAAGATCATTTCGTCAAGATTACGCCTACTTCGCGTACATTACAGATTATTCTAGAACTCACACTACCGCTAGCGATAACGCTATATAATAATATTCGATAGCACGTGTATAAATGCGAAGGCGCTTCACCGCATGTGAGTTGATCTACGCCCGACGCTCAGTTCGCTGCTATCAGTGCCAGTGTCTGGCTGTAATCTGACATTCCTTTTACGTTCGGCCGAATAAATGATATAATGTTCGACCTACTGGCTGCTTCCTTCGTCGACGTCACGACCCCGTGACAGTAAGATCATATTTTCTTTTTCGTTCACTCCGACACCTACGGCCACTTTACGAGCTCTATAAGGTACTTAAGACACTTGCCCTAATCACATACCGCTGTTTTACTGATAGTGGAGCGCCCTTTTCTATTAGGTACACCTTACGCATTCAAGAGAGGCATACGTGTAGCTTCATTTAACACCCACCTGAACAGAGCAGGCAAGCATTGGTGGCACGTAATTTGACTTCACACACGCCACTAATAAATGGTATCATAAACACTGAACGGTTAGCATTTCTCCTCCTTTTGGTGTCACTGTTGCCAAATTGCGATGCCATTTCTGCAGCAGCAGCCTGGTCTGATCCTGAGTGCGTGGATGTGGGGCGTCATCGACTGTTCCCTCGACGCCGCCGTCGGGATCGCATCCGGAAACTTGACCTTCATGGATGTAAGGGAAGCAATGGCACTTTTTTGTGTTTCTTTTACAACGCTTATATTTACTATCGGAAGTGTACCAATAAAGTTCAGCTGTTAGCCAGAACAGAAGAATCCATATAAAGCAGGCGTGTCGTTGCCATCGACTTTCTGCATCCACAGTTAGGGCAATATACAGGACGGCCAACTGTACATGCTTAGATCTCGCATACCGGGCCTATGCATCTTGTCAGAAGTGCGTACTTTCACTGCATTAACGTCTCCGGTCCATCCCGGCTATGGCAATAACCTACTGGCTTTAAGTGGCCCTATTACTAGGCTGTCTTGGTCCCAGCGATGATTTATTCTCTCAGTATGTGCGTTATTGAACGTTCAATTCTTTGCTCATGCTGTAGCCCATTTTTTGTTGACGCTTAGGATCTCGCGATTCACTAGGAATTGATAATGCTTGCATATTATGTGTTAACACATTACAGTCGCTTTCAAGAGAGCCAAAGACAAGCCCGGTGACGGAGTCCGCAGATAAGTCTTTAATCGTAAGTACCCAACCAACAAACCTCGCACGTTTCTGAACCATATAACTGTAAAATATGTGGCCAACTGAACAGCCGACACAGACTTAAGAACTCAGACAGACGTTTGTTAGCGTCCCCATGAGCCCAGAACGTAAAAGATCACTGCCTCTTCTCCTTCTAACAAGCTCACGCACTTGCTGGCACGCTGGATCAAAACTCGTCGTTTTCTTCTCTCACTCTGAACACGAGACATTCATCACAAACTGAACGCGACTGTTACAGATCGGGTGCAGAAATTGAAATTTGTATCTGGGATGTACTTCCAACCTGAAGAAAAGCTAGGTTTGAACGAAATATTTAGTTCCTCGGTCATTGCTTAAGCTGATAATATTTATTAGCCATTCCCTTTTTTCATTTTACTGGACTTTTCTGTGGTTCTAAAGTACT